>JAKUCV010006580.1:0-33820 GCA_028386065.3 Turnera subulata
CATAGGGTTCTATGCATACATGTTGTCATTATGTTTAGTCTTCCGCTGCGTACTTGATTCCTTTGTATTTATTACTATTTGATTTGATTGTGATCATGTCGTTGATGATTTTTCGTGTCCCGGGAACGATAAGGGCAAATTGGTCATTTTGTATTAAATATTTAATTATTATTAATAAATTGGGACACGGTCGTTTCAGGTCCCGTGTTGGTCTGTAGTGACAGTCGACAAGCCGGGACGTTACAGTAATTGTTATTTGCTAATTATTCTTCATATAATCTATAAGGTAATTTTATTATTTAATAAAGAAGGTAATTTTATTAATTTGCTGACTTTTATACTATAGGAGAATTATTATAATAGACTACATATCATTCATCAGTGTATGACGTAGCACTCGTTATTTGTTATTATTAATATAATACTAATATAATATTAAATAAAGGTATTTTAGTCATGCTTTTATAAATAGTATAGATAGATAATGCAGGTATATTAATGTTCTTAATATGTGAGCCAAAAGTGCATGTCCAATTAAACATTAGCCCTAAAAAAAAAACATCAATCCTGTGTACGGTCAGCCGCCAATTCCACACCGACATTAAACGCCATGCACATTATTGGGCATTACATCTAGTCTTAGTGATGAGCATGCCCAGAAATACTTATTATGTATAAAGCCATTTCCAAACTTTGACTTAGAATTCATGTAAATAAGGGACTTTGATTTTCTTTACATATATTTGATTGCCTCACAAAGGATATATAGTTTAGACAGAACTGTTAAGTATGCACTCGAATTGATTAAGAACGGTGCGCCAAAAAAAGAGACTAATTAATGACGGTTACCTTTTTAACCTCACTGCTCTTGCAGTAACAGGCTTTAATATTTCTGCAATAATCCATCGCTAGGATTCACAAGAACTAAATATGTCACTTTGTCATATACATTACAAACCCTCAAATCCATGTTATGAGTCCTACTTTTGTGGAATAGTGATGAAGCTTCCCGTCAGGAAGAGCCCAAGAAAGGTAAGGGAAGGACAAAGACAAATGCGGTGATGATCCCTTTTGCATTCAGCTTTATTTTCTATAAGACGTGGCCTTTTCTTGACACTACTAACTCAGTCACCGCCTGACCAACAGTATCTCCAGCAACCCAGAGTTGCTTGTCCCAATGCATCCCAATGCCCAGAGACAGTTATGTCATGAACAGTAGGGAAAGGAAGCTACAAGGTTACACGATCCTTTTTGGAAAATTTTGACTTTAAGCAAAGCATCCCCCAATAAAAACCCCAACTTTCAGGTTTGTGTGTGGTGGGTAGTGCTGGTGGCTGGTTTTGTCATTTGATGTGACAAGAGCCTTAGCTTAACTGAGAACCTTCCGTGCTGTTCCTCCAAAACTTGCCCCCGAGTTAGAAACATGGCTGGCTTTTGCTTTCTGCGTAACTTGCTTTAACTCTCTTCGCCACAACAAATGCCTCTGCCTCAGCTTTTAATATAGTACATTTGTAAAGTTCTTACAGCGTGTCATCGGCTAGATATATGACATTTGTACTGCCTATTTTGTATACTAGTCCTGAAGGTTTTCATTATTGGATCCGTCCATGATGAGTTAGTGGAGTAAACCCTAATATGGTATTATTAGAGACACCTAGTGTCGGGGTCAACAAGAAAACGTTGATACTTTGTGTACAGCTCTCTCTTCTCTCTCCCCTAAAGAAGACTTCTTCTCCAGTTTAGGGTTCTTAGGTTGTGGTATGTGGAATACTTCCTCGTGATTTAATTCCCGACCAACATCGACACACCGATGATCCAAAGGAACGACTGATCCAAAGATTTCATAGGCTCCAATCTAATGAAAAGAGATAAGTCTACTTTTCTATTTATTTAATTCTTCCACTGTATATAGAATATTTATTTGTTAAACATGTCTAAATTCCCAACATTGGTAGCGGAGCCCTAGATCTTATTCCCTGATTGTTTTTATTATTTTTGTGCAATTCTTAAATTCAATCGGTGGAGAATTTTTATTTGGAAAATTTGTTTCAGCGAATATATAAAGTGGAAATCAAATCGGTGGTAATATGTTATTTGCCTTTTTGATTTGTGAGATTGAGATGTATCAGTATATGCACATGATTAAGTATTCGCATGAACAAAATGAATTAGGTATTTTCTGTGTGAAACCATTCAATTGTAGAACGCATAAACCCGCTTGGCAACAAACCCAGAAAAAATTGTTGATTGATTCTTTGTTAATCAAAAATCTCACTGGGTGTATGATTGTTTTATTCAATTCTTGAAATCTACTAACTCTATGTAATCTGTGGATTTTCTGTATATCCGAGTGCTTACACTGTTATGCTTTTGAATTCGATAAAATAATCTATTGGAATTGTTTCTCTGTGAAACTAAACTATTGATTCTTTGTGAATCAGAAACCATGAACCCACGAGAGGGACACGTGTCAATTGCCCAAACCCGAGACATGAGGGCGGCATGTGTCACTTGTGGCTTGTGGTTGTGGTTTGAGTTGTTGTGCAGGTGGTGTGTGGCGGTGGCTGCGTGCTGGGTTATTGGCGGTGGTTCGCCTTGAGCGGAGGTGGTGGCCGGATTCAGGCTGTAACGCGACGAGGCATGGGTGACACGGGCTTCGTGCTCGTGTCCTCGCGCGGTGGTTCATGGAGATGAAGGCGGCGGCGTTCGTCGTTGCTGCAGGGGGAGCGGTTTCAGCGGTTGCCTTCGTGGCTTGCTGCTCCCACTTCGATCTCCCTTGGCACGCGTCTCCTCCTTGGAGGTTGTGGTTGCTGCCTCTTCCTCGTGCAACAGTGGCTTTTGGCGCTGTAGGTCGGGACAAGGGCGGCCTCTGTGGCTGTGTCCATTCCACCCATACGCGGCAGTGGCTATGGATGGCAACGAGGTGTTGCGTGTCATCACCAGCTCTGGCGGGCGCAACGGCCAAGAAAGGCGACAGCCTTCGTGGTTGTTGCTCCTCCCTCCTCCGGCGGCGGTTGAAGACTCCAGTGGGAGTCATGGTGGCGGCAGCTGCATGAAGGAGATGAGACCTAGAGTTTCATCCTTAACTTCACATGTGCCAGTAGTGTGCCAGTTTTCTTATTATTTATTAAAAAAAAGGGTACCGGCACTGTGGTGTCGGCAAACAGTGAACCGATCGAACCGAACCGGATTCATATCCGGGCCGCATGCGCACACGAACCGGACTTGTTGAGCCGAGCCGATTTGTTTGGCTGGGCTGAGCCGAGCTTTTTTTGGGCCTTAAATTTAATGTTCATTTTGTATGGGCTGGAAATTTAAGGACTCTTCTAAGCTTAATGGACTAATATGGGCTTAGTGTCCTATGTTAATTGGTTCCATTGTATTATCATTCACAATAATTATTTTATATAAAATAAATTAAAGGATGTGTTTCTTTAATTTATGATTGAAGGTATGTATTTATTTTAGTCTAACTATGTATTATATGGCAAATAAAATTAAGTGTCTTCAATTGCATTAGATAATTATAAGTTAATTATCTAGTGTGTATAAAATAATATTAAGGAATAAGTTTCTTTAATTTATGATTGATTGTTTACTTATTTTTATTTAAACTAACTATGTGTTAGATTTTAAATAAAATAAAATAAACCAATCATATTGGATAATTATATGTTAATTATCTAGTTTGTTGAAAAATAAATATTATTTTAAAGAATAAGTTTTGTTAATTTATGATTAATTGCTTGATAAATAAAATCAAGTGCCTCCAATCAAATTTAAGATAATTATTTATTAATTATCTAATTGATGAAAAATAACTTTAAATAATGAGTTTCTTTAATAAACTTTTCATTGCTAGTTTTTTATTTAAGAATTAACTATGTGTTATTCTTAAATGAAAAAATAACTACTTTTGATAATGTTGGATAATTATATGTTAATTATCTATTTCAAAAGTATTTTATTAAAGAATGATTTTCTTTAGTAAATCATTAATGGCTAAATTCTATTTTTGGATTTAACTATGTGTTAACTCCTTAAATAAAAATATGTGCACTTGAAAATACTAGATACTTATGTGTTAATTATCTGTAATTGATTCTAATTTTTATTCTTGAATTCAACTACGTGTTAACTTTTGGAATAAAATAAAATAACTGTTCTCAATAAAATTAGATAATTATGTGTTAATTATCTATTTCTCTCTTAAGGGAAAACTTAGTGGCTTTTTCCTAGTGGGAGTTTATATTGCTTTATACTGTTGAATATTATGCAATAGTTAAATGTTCTTTTAAGCATGAACGATGATGCGCTCTGGTGGGTTTTCGATTTTGTGCTTAGAAGTGTAAGCCCAAATAGGGTAAGAGGCGGGCGGCGGGGGGGGGGGTTGGGGTTGGTTGGGGGGTTTGGGTGTGAATTAGCCCCTTTTTTGATTAAGCTCTGACTGGGCACTATTGATGCTGAATCTGTTTTTGGACCAAATTCTGCAAATTAAGAACACTAAGACACACACTAATGCACAATTAAGTGGGCAAGGTTAGAGAAATATGCACAGCAATTTAGAGTGGTTCACCACTAAGGACTACATCCACTACTCAAGAAGTCCACCTTGAGATTTCTAACCTTCACCATATCCTGGCTTTTTCGGGTTCAACCATAACCTTTTACAAGCTTTTTCCTATGCTAAGCTCAAACCTATCACTCGCCACAAACCTCCCCGGTTTGTTGATTCCCACCTTAGCTAACTAATCCCAAGTTCCCACTAAGGTGTTTCTGATCTCACAGCAAGGAATCTTCATTGACAATGTCAAGAAGATGTACAATTAAGGTCAATACTCTAGCCTTTAAGATATCGCTCAATTTAGGCTCTTTTGGAGAACTGCAAGTGTAACTCAACTAGTATAACTTGAAGATTCCGTAATGGCAGCTCTAACTTGAGTTCATCAGTCTTCCTTCAATTTATAGAGGCTGGGAGAAGTGGTAGCCTCATCATCCAATGGCTAGTTGTCACTTTTTGCTTCCTCGAGATTTGGCATCATTGGCGCCAAAACGTTCATCACTTCAAATTTCAGAAAGTGGTCAGCACATGCTGAGCCGCTGCCTAGGTTAGAATCTCTTAGCTTGGACTGAATCAGAATGAGTCGTTGTGAGAGCTTTTCAGTCCACTAAACAAACACCTTCAAAACAGAGAGAAACAAACTTGCGGGTTTGGTGCTCATAGGAGTGCCTCCAACAGATGGCTCCAAAGTACAAGAAAGTCAGACAAAACTTAGCAGACTCTTAGGTTTGGAGATCCTAGGATGATCAGAGTGGAATCTAACCGTTGTGAGACCTATCTAGATTCTTAGTCCAATATTTTCTAAGTTAAACTAAGCTAGATACCAGGTTTATAGAGCATGGGAGCGTCTACAACAAGCTGCCTCATTCTTCCAGAAAGTCAGCACAGGCTAACTGGGCACCNGGGGGGGGGGGGGGGGGGGGGGGGGGGGGGGGGGGGGGGGGGCTGAATAGCGTTTTATGGGCAATTCAAAAACTTGCAGGAAATAATTGCGGAATTGAAAGAAAGAAGGACACACAGAATTTTATACTGGTTCACACACATAACTTGTGTGGCTAATGTAAGTATCCAGGACATGCAGTTGACACTCAAATGCAAACATAAACGCAGCGGAAAAACCGGATACACATGGAGGATCCAAGTGAAGATAGCTAAACCGAGTTACAAGAATTTTTACATACCTGTAACGGTTGAGGTCTTTCACCCAACTGTAGAACCCAATCAGCTAGAGCCAGACAAAAGGCCTCGCCCCTCTACGGTATCCACACGAACCGTGATAGCCGGAAACCGTCACACGATCTCCAACCCGAGCTCTCCCGGTGGCGGTGCTAGTTGCGGAAATCCGGGTGCTGTGTGGTTGTGGTGTTTCTCTCTTCTTTCTCAAAGAAGGTGTGCCTGAAACTCAAGACTCTCTCTAGGGTGAATGCTCTGAATTTTACAGACTCAAGTGATGAAGAAGAAGACTAGAGTAATCTGATTACTCTACTCCAATTAGTGCTAAGAGACAATAGGAATAATGACCAACTTATTGGTCCATTATCTTTCATCATTATGTCTCCACATAATCATGTCTCCACTAATGGGATTCCACATCAATGCACTCAGGTTTGGTTCAATAATTCTGACTTTTATTGAACAAAACCAGCTCAAAGCGACCCTGGTCCAACCACGGTCCAACCGCGGTCCAACCACACCTAGTCGAACCATGGTCCAACCACGGTTCAGCCACCTGCTCGAATCAACGGCTCTAAGTGTGTGACCCTGTAGGCACTTGTAACGTCCGACAATAATCGTAAAATTTCATTTTACAATTATAAGCAAAGAGCAGCGTCTAGCAACACATCATTGCTACCCGAACGACAAGATCAGTACTGATTCATATGCCTCGCAAAAATGTCATATTAAACACGAGACATGGAATATGTCATTCTCGTAAATGTTCAATCTCGGTTTCTTGATCCTCGAGTTAACTGTGAAAAACGGATACTCATGATATCACATATCATCATCCGAGCACGGCCGTGCATTTACAGTTCAACTCTATCAATAAACCAACCAATAATATACCCGTTATATGGGTTGGACGAATCCCCTCTGGATCACACAAAAACCCACTACACACTTATCGCATACCCAATGATTAAACTAAGTCTATTCATTTACGAAATAGCCAAGAGTAATATCAAAATATACGACTCATATGTTGGGAACCTTGACGATCGCAGGTCTAGGGACAATACATATAAGAACCGCTATCGACAAACATACAACGTTCCATGTAGCGTTCTTATGTGGGTCGGTCCAGTCCACAAGTTCTCTAACTTGTACCCGTACGTAGAATTCATATCACATATGCAATTCTCAATATACGCTAGTCTTATTGTATTATTACAACCCATCCATAATAATAATCGACTAGGGACATTTAAGAATATCAAAATATTCTAGGGTTATAAATATGTGCAAGCGCTTTTCTCATAAACGATATTTATTGGAATAACCTCAAAGTGTATACAAGACTCTATACAATCATCCATACATTGGCTTTTGGGCATATTACACTAACAGCTAATCCACTCCTCCTAGAGTTTCTCTCGAAGATTTCACTATCTAAGTTAAGCTTTCAGGTGCTTAACAAACCGTTTACATTCCTAGAGTTCGAGTCACACGAACCTGTAATCACTTACTTGAAGATATCTCACTTCAAGACTTCTCACACAGAAAGAAATCTCTCTTCCTATGAATTTTCTACAAGGGAACAATCCTCCCTTAAGGTGTATGACTACACTTAAATCACTCAAAGCAAAACTCTTTGAAAGAGTTGATATGAGTAAACAAGATAAGCTCTATAAAGGCAACTCTCAATCCTCAAGGATATTGGCTCATAAAAATGTATATGAATGTATAACAACAAATGCTTAAAATGTAGAGAGTTGATTGTTTTTAAACAGAGGTGTAATAACTCTATTTATAGGTCTAAAAACATGTATGACCGTCGGGGAATCAACCCAAAACACCTTTAGACAAAATGGCATGGGAAGCTGAAAAAGGTTTATGATCTTAACGGCTGAACATCGATGTTTAGAATAAGAACATCGATGTTCAGCCAGTAAATGTGAATTATTGATCCAGCGGTCACTAAAACATCGATATTTACATAAGGAACATCGATGTTTTTGAACACTACCAAAACAGTTTTAAAACTAATTTCATGAGAACATCGATGTCGAAAAGTGGAACATCGATGTTCTGCCAGTAATGGTCACTAAAACATCGATGTTTACCAGGGGAACATCGATGTTTTGGAGCACTGCCAAAACAATTTGAAAACACAATTGAAAAAACATCGATGTCTCAAAGTAGAACATCGACGTTTTGGTGCTTCAAAACATTTTAAGTGTAACGATCACAAGAACATCAATGTTTGGGATTCCAACATCGTTGTTCTGAGCTACTATGACTTTTTGGACAAATATTTGAAGGCAGGAACATCGATGTTTGAGATGAGAACATCGATGTTCATAGCTCAAAAATTATTTTAATGATTGAAAAGATGCTACTTGATGCATGAGACAAATTGATTTTGTTTTAAGCCAATGTCTTAGAAGAATTGAGTGTTTAACCTTGAACAATTTATATTCCTAAGTCTTCTTGCTTGTCACTTCAATTCTTGTGCTCTTTTTCACTTTAATCCTTTGTTCTTTGATTGATTTCTTTTTGCTTCAAGATTGTCATCATTTTGAGTCATGGTTGGTTTGTCAATATCAAAAACTGTATGAGACAAGGAGGCATTAGTTCTAATAATTTCCCCTTTTTGATAATGACAAACAATTAAAAGTATATGCCAAGTTTTATGGATTCAAAGGTGAGGTTAATTCCCCCTATGTTTAAGCCATGATTCCTCCTAACTTGGTGCATATACTTCTCTTTAATTCTTCTTGCATATACTTTTATCTTTCTTCCCCCTTTTGGCATTAGCAAAAAGAAATTGAAGAGACAATGATAGACTATTTATTCAAATTGAAGAGACATAAAAGAAAACATAAGATAAGAGTTTAGAAAGTTGGGCTTTGGTTCCCATCATCATCATCATCGGATTGGTGTCCAACAATGTCATCTTCTTCTTCTTCTTCTTCGTCATCATTAGCAGCTTCTTCTCCATCACCCTCCACATCCATTGGTTCACCTTCCACATTCTCATTAAAATGTTCATCATCATCATCACCCTCATCTTAAAAAATGTAGACATGAAGTGTGGTGTGATATGGTGGAGGCACATAGTTGACACGGGCAAAGTAAGACCTAAGGGAGTGACCTTGTCTTTGCACTTCCGTTTCAATCCACTCGGTTGTTCGGCCCATACCGGTGATGCTCAATTGAATGTTGTGGATGGAAGCCGCGATGGAATCAAGTGTGGCTCCAGAGGTTTAGCGACGAGAAGTAGCTTCTCCGGAACTTTCAGCTTGAGCAGTCCTTGGTGCTTGCTCGGATTTTTCGGTTCTGAATGTGGCATCACTTATCGACAAAATTTTTGAGTGAGGAACCTGTGAGCCTTTCTGGGCATCAACACCTGCACTCAACAAAATATCCAACACTAAGAAAGGATAGGGCAGTGGATGATCGGTGTATGCGGGTGGATAGTCCGTCATGTGCATAAGCACAAATCGTGCCGAATTGATTGGTGCATGGTGAATGATGGCATGAAGCACCTTCATATCTTCAACTAACATGACGGTGTGATTTCCGGCTATTGGCTTGATCACCCGGGTGAGGAGGTAGAACATAACACGGTACTCCGGGTTGATGGAATGGATTGTTGGCCTCCCAAAACTGTGGCGGACAACATCCGTGAAGCCAAGCTCATTCAGAAGAGGGGCTTCATGGGTTGTTAGCCAATGGTTACCTCCAATGGATGCAATATCCTCGCCCTGAAATGGCAATCCAACAAGTAACCCGAATTCCTCCAGAGTCATTGTGATGGATACTCCATTCACATGAGCAGCCAAGACATCACTATCTCGACGGAGAGTTGAGTAGAAGGCTCGGATGAAGTCTGCACTGTATTGGAAGCCCCTGTTGGTCACAAACTCCCACAAGCCGGATGCTCGAAGCTGCCCTTCAATCCGTGTGCAATTCTTCTCTTTCGGGTAATCCACCGGAAGATACCGAGGAGTTGTGATAGAGCGTTTGGAGAAGAGAGACTGGAATTGATTGACCTGGGTTCTTGTAGAGAACCAAACATAGGTGCCTTCCACATCGAATTGAGGAGCTGAGCTTGAAGAGCCTCTTCTGTTCTTAGATTGTTTCTCTTTCACGGGAGATTTGCCCTTGGAAGACTTCTTGCCACCTGCAATGCTTGAAGAAAATAAGTAGAAGAATGGATTTGAGAGTAAGAGGAGTACGAGTGAACAGTAGAGAGTGTGTAAATAAGAGAAAGAGGCATTCATTTATATAGGGGACCCAAAATATAGCTGTTGGAGTGTTGAGATCAGCCTCCAACGGCTATTTTTTTTTTTTAAATTAACGGCTAAACATCGACGTTTGGTCAGGCAACATCGATGTTGTGCTCTCCAACGGCTATAATTTTTTAAAAATAACGGCTAAACATCGATGTTTGGTCAGGCAACATCGATGTTTTCTGCCTTTCAAAGCATCAATGTTGTTATTGTGCACATCGATGTTTAAAAGTACTGGAAAGTGAAATACTTACTGAACATTGATGCTTTGAAAGCAAACATCGATGTTTTGTGCATTCTGGCAAGGGCTTGAGTGTGCACTTGATGGAACATCGATGTTTGTCCTTCAACATCGATGTTTTTAGCTACTGGTTGAATTTGATATGAACTGAAATCCAACGAACATCGATGTTTTGTTCTCAACATCGATGTTTTGCAGCCTCTGGTCCAATTTTGGTGCAGGCTGAACATCATTGTTTTGGTTTAGAACATCGACGTTTGGTGTCTCGGCAGTCTTGTTCCCCCTATCTTTTGGCCAAAGTGAGGGGTACCTGCAATACAACTTAGAAGACACTCCGACGCTCAAGTCAGCAAAGAATCAATGCAATAAAATGATACAAAAATGCACAAATTAGAACAATGTGGAGTCAAGTATTCCTAGTTCATTTCGAATTCGAAAAAATGACTCTTTCTCTAAGGGTTTCGTGAAAATATCGGCTAGTTGAAATTTTGTGTCAACAAATTCAATAGCTACTTCTCCCTTGAGAACATGATCTCTAATGAAGTGATGTCTAATATCAATATGTTTAGTCCTTGAGTGTAGAATTGGATTCTTAGTTAGACTTATGGCACTAGTATTGTCACACCTAAGAGGAATGTGATTCACATTAAGACCATAATTCTCTAGTTGTTGCTTCATCCAAATGTTTTCAGCACAACAACTACCAGCCACAATGTATTCCGCCTCGGTGGTAGACAAGGCTACACTGACTTGTTTCTTACTAAACCAAGAGATTAATGAGCTGCCAAGCAAGTGACAAGTCCTTCTAGTACTCTTACGATCTAGTTTGCATCCTGCAAAGTCCGAATCGGAGTAACCTATGAGTTGAAGTGTAGACACTCTAGGATACCAAAGTCCAACATTAATTGTGCCTACAAGGTATTTCATAATTCCTTTTATTTCCTTAAGATGAGACTCTTTAGGGCATGATTGATACCTAGAACATAATCAAACACTAAACATAATGTCTGGCCAACTTGTGGTTAAGTAAAGAAGGGATCCGATCATACCTCGATACCTTTTTACATCTACTTCCTTACCTTTCTCATCCTTGTCTAGATGTTCGGAAGTGCTCATTGGTGTGGCCATTTCCTTTGATCCATCCATTTCAAAGCGCTTGAGCAATTCCTTGCAATACTTTGATTGTGAAATGAATGTGACTTCCTTCATTTGTTTGACTTGTAGGCCCAAAAAGAAGGTCAATTCTCCCATCATGGACATCTCAAATTCACTGGTCATCATAGCAAAGAATTCCTAAAACACCCGTATCCCAATTTTACAAATAAAATACTTAAACAAGAGGAATTTTATCAAAATGCCCCTGAAACCCGGGACACGAAATCCAGTACCAAAACATTATCTGAAAATCTTAATAAACCGAGATGTCATAAAGAACAAGAGTAAACCGGCTTATCAAGCCATAAATCAACCCGGCAACCAGCCGAAACATCATCAGGTATCAAATCCCAGCAACCCGCCGATAATGTAATAAAAAACAAGAATGACATCTCAACAGATTCCAATACAGCGGAAGAATTAGACAAAATAAAACAAGAGAAGAAAAAAAATGATATGCATGTCGACTCTATGGATCCAACTGGGAGAAGAAGCACAACTACCTGCTGGGATAACCACGTCCCTACACCGGAAAGGAAGAGAGAGACAGCATGCTAACTAAGAGTCTGAAAAACAACAGTGGCGATTATGTGAGTCGCCTACTCAGTGAGCAGTATAAATCTAGTTATGTAGGTGTGCAACGCAAGCTCGAAAGGAGAGTAGAGAAACAAGCACAAGTAAGCAAACACACAATAACCAGTACTAACATGCCAACAACATATAATCAAACAGTTTATGTTTTACTTCTGTTTGTGTGTTAAATTTTATTATTATATTTATTATTCAGGGCCCCCAACTGTGTGCGTCGAGCTCGGTCCCGTCTCATGAGACAACCAGCGCGTAAGCCCAATATAACCAGGCATATAGCCCAAATATAACCATAGAGAGAGAGAGAGAGACAGAGAGAAAGAGGGAGGTAGAAAGGGGAAGGTAGAAGGAGGGAGGTAGAACCGGTCATCACAGACCCATATGCTAAACCGCATATACCATGCTATCCCGCATGCAATCCCGAAGGGTATCACTTCCCGCTCGAACCAACCGGTCATCAGCACACAGTAGTACATCTTTTATAGTGTATTATTCTTATTCATACTTATGAGTTCATGTGTGCCAAAAAGTTATGATTTATCAGGATGGTGTGAATTATCCATTGAATCAACATCTGGGTTTCCAACCCATAATACAACACACAGATCACCCAAAATCATATCACATGTTATATCTCATAACAGTTAAGCAAATCATACTCATTCAACAATTAGTAATACACAGGCACACACAGATCATGGCATGTTAGCAAATGAGGCATGTAACTCAGACAAACCAAACTAACAAGCACATGCAAACGAACATAAAAAGACTTATAAAGTCACCTCAACGACGATTATCCTGTGGAGCTTTCCCCAAGACAGATCCTCCAGCTCCCGAGGTATTACCCGTGCCTGAATACCGGCACACACAATAATTACCAAAACAGTTATAATAAACCGTGCATGCATGATACTTATGTGCTCTTCTGAGTGAAACCTGACCCAAACTACCCGGTTATGTAATTTTAGGGTCTAAGCCCAAAAGGGTATATCCCCTCACCGAAAACTCCAAAAGACAAGGACCTAAGGTTAACCGGGCTTAAGCCCATCTAAATCCAAAATAATTTCTCGGGCCTAAGGCCCACTTCCACAAGTCCACAATAAAACCAATTTACGAATTTGGGCTTACAGCCTATTCCTTAAAGTCCATAACTAACCATTTATGCCATTGAGCTTTAAGTCACACACACTCACACCCCCGCACACGGTTTCCACTAAGTCTTAATTACATTAATTGTACATTAACTCGATTAATTCCATCATTATGTACTAATAACTCCGAGACTAAAAACCGGGAATAAATACCGTTAATGCCGTGAAATTACTATTTGCCCGAATAGTGACCCGAGCCCTCGCTGGAAAATTCTGAGTTTCGCCGGATTCCGGTCAACTTCACCGGAAATTCGCAGCAACAACCACAACAACTCTGCTGCTGCCCAAAACACCCAAGAACGTACAACCATCAACCAACAATAACATAACACTAAAGGAACCTAACCGGAACGACTAAGAAAAGATTGTAAAATGCATACTCACCCGCAAATCACCGAGGCTCGAAACTGCCCGGCAACACGAACCTGAACCTCACGCCTCTGCCCTGAACAACCACTTTCCGAGCACCAACGGTCTCACTGCCGGCGAGGGAACTGCCAGGAATCAGACCCCAGCCGTGCACGGACGACAACCTCACCAAACGCTCTGCCAGAACAACACCGAGCACCACCACCTGTACTGCCGGCAAGGACCCAACCATCAGCAGGAACCACCAGATCCGCCAGCACAACTGACCAACAACCACGCACCCGCCACCGTCCATCCACCACCACAACATGACAACAAAAGCCCGATTAAACACAGAACCTGGTGAAAAGAAATTAAAAGAGGAAAAGGGAAAGAAGTCGGAGGCTTACCCGACCAAGGCGACGGCGGCGGCGACTCGAGCTTTGGTCTCGGTTCCCTCTGCAACCCGTGGTGGTCGTGGTCGTGGCGTAGTGGGGAGGAAGTGAAGGAGAAGAGCTGGCGAGAGAGAACAAAAGGGAAGAGAGGAGGGAACGGATGGCGACCAAAGGGGAGAGAGAGAGAGAGAGAGAGAGAGAGAGGGGTAGGGAGAGAGGCGCCGTCGGGTGAGGAGAAGAGAAAAAGAAAAGAGAAGAGAAGAGGGAAGAAAGGAAAGAAGGGAAATGGGTTAGGGTTTTGACCAGCCTGGCCAAAACGACTTCGTTTCGTTTTGGCTAGACGCAGTCAACCCGCCCTAGCTGGTCAACGTTTCTTTTCTTTTTTCTTTACCCAAAACGACATAGTTTAGTCCAAAACTACGGTAAACCCCGCTTTTCATCCCGAAACACGTTTTATCTCCAACGAAAGCCGTACCCGACATACTAACCACTTAATATTGATATAACTAAGGTGAAATAATTTATTTTTCCTAGTTCAAAAATCCGGAAATTCCTCGAGGGTAAAATTGGAATAAAAATTCCGAAAATTCCATAAATTTAAATTATGAATATCCGGGGCGTCACAGTTCCTTGCACAAGGATATGTTAGTAGCACCGAAATTAATATCATCGACATAAATTTGTATTAATAGGATGTCATTATTTTTATTTTTAATAAAGAGTGTAGTATCAACCTTCCCCCTTTTGAACCCACTGTCCAAAAAAAATTTGCTCAAATGTTCACACCAAGCTCGTGGAGCTTGCTTAAGACCGTAGAGTGCTTTCTTAAGTTTGAAGACATGATCGGGAAATTCGTGATCTTCAAAGCCTGAGGGTTGATCAACATACACTTCTTCTTGAATGAAACCATTTAGAAATGCACTTTTAACATCCATTTGATATAATTTAAAACTCATTGATGATGCAAATGCAAGCAATAAATGAATAAATTCTAAACATGCAACGGGTGCATATGTTTCTTCAAAATCTATTCCCTCTTCTTGATTATAACCTTTAGCTTCTAGCCTAGCTTTGTTTCTAGTTATTATGCCATTTTCATCTAATTTATTTCTAAACACCCATTTTGTGCCAATTATCGAATGATCAACGAGCATTGGAACCAATTTCCAAACATCATTATGTTTGAATTGGTTTAGCTCTTCTTGCATAGCTAAGGTCCAATGTTCATCGTTCATTGCGTCGGAAACGGTTGTAGGCTCAATTTGTGAAACAAATGCCATATGACCTACAGTGTCTCTAAGGGAATTACGAGTACTTACCCCGCGGTTGATATCACCTATTACCGTATCAAGAGGATGGTCTTTGGGCTCTCGCCATTCTCTAGGTAGTTCTTGGTTAATATCAACCATTGTACTTTGCGTGTTCTCCTCCGGGTTTGCTATTTCTTGTTGAGAACTTGATTCCGCATGGGTGTTTCCCTCTTTTGGTAAGTTGCCTTGCTCTTCTTCTTCATTGTCATCCAATGACATCTTCTCAAGTGTACCTACAAGATCATCACAAAAGTCCTTTCTCGCCAAGCGAGCATCATCGTCCGCAAACACAACAAGAGGGGATTCCTCAATAGTTAAGGTCCTTAAATTTCCCCAAGTTATCTTTCCCACTATTATGAACAAAACATTTGCACCCAATGACTCAAAAATGGAAAATGTTAGGCTTTATTCCCTTGTATAATTCATAAGGCGTCTTCATGAGTATTGGCCTAATGATTGCTTGGTTTAACACATAGCAAGCCGTACTCACTGCATCAGCCCATAAATACTTGGGAATTTTGCCTCATTGAGCATTGTTCTTGCCATTTCCTCAAGACACCGATTCGTATATTCTACAACACCATTTTGTTATGGTGTCCGAGGGGCTGAGAAATTATGCTCAATGCCATGTTTATCACAAAAGATTGAAAATTGATTGTTTTCGAATTCACCTCCATGATCACTTCTAATACAAGCAATTGAACAGTCTTTTTCATTTTCAAATTTCTTAAGAAAGCTCTTGAAAACATTAAATGCTTCACTTTTATGGGTAAGAAATAAAGTCCAATTGTATCTAGTGTAATCATTAACAATTACAAAGGCATAATAGTTACCTCCAAAGCTTTTGATTTGTGAGGGACCAAAGAGATCCATGTGCAAAAGTTGAAGCGGTCTATCTAGATGTTGAGACAACGTTTTTGGAACTAAACGAAGCCCGCACTTGCTTACCCTTTTGACATGCATCACATATAGAATCCTTCTCAAACTTAATTTTTGGAATGCCAACTACTAAGTCTTGAGAAACTATTTTGTTCAAAAGCTTGATATTTACATGAGCTATTCTATGATGCCATAGCCACATATCATCTTCTTTGCTCATTAGACATTTTGAAAACTTTGATGAAGACTTTTCTAAGTTGACCATATAAATATTGTCAATTCTGTCACCATGTAGAATAATCTTATTGTCACTAAGACGTTCTACGGTGCATGACTTGGAATAAAAAATCACACGATTTCCCTTGTCACATAATTGACTTATGCTCAAGAGATTGTGTTTAAGACATCTAACATGTAGGACATTATCAATGGAGGAAGATTCATTTTTACCTTCCGAGCCAATGTCGATGATCTTTCCCTTGTTGTTGTCTCCAAAGACAATGTTTCCTCCATTTGATGGCTTTATTTGGAAAAACTTGGATGCTTCTCTGGTCATGTGCTTGGAGCATCCGCTATCAAGGTACCAAAGTACACTTGATGCCTTCAAGCATACCTACAAAAGCAAGTCAATGAGTTTTTGGTACCCAAATCTTCTTAGGTCCTTGAGTGTTAGAGGCATAATGGTAATGAGCTTCTTCTAGTGCGCAATGCCTATGCCTAGTAAAGCAAACGGGAGCAATGTGTCCTACCCTATTGCAATAATGACAAATTATATTCGGGTTATACATTCTCCAAGGTTGGTAGTAGTTGCTTTGTCTATGCTTGTGCCCTTTACTAACCTTGTTTTCCTTAGGTTGAACCTTGGGTTTCCTAGGTTTGGTCTCAATTTTCTTCTTTTTAGGTTCTTTCTTGAAACCTAGTCCATGCTTATATGATTGCAAGTTACCTAAGATAGAGCTTAAATTCTTTTGAGGGGTGTTGAAGTTCTTTAAAGTTGTTTCAAGCTCTTCAACTTGTTCCTATTAGTGTAATGTCCAAAAGCCAATCATTGGATGATTATATAGTCATGTATATTTATTAAGGTTTTATTCCAATAAATATGTTTATCAGTGATAAACGCTTGCACATATTTATAACCTAAGAATATTTTATATTCTTGAATTGTCCCTAGTCGATTATTACTATGGATGGGTTGGAATAATAAATTAAGACTAGCGTATGTTGAGAATTATATGAGATATGAATTCTACATACGGGTACAAGTTAGAGAACTTGTGGACTTGACTGACCCGACATAAGAACACTACATGGAATGTTATATATGCATGTTGTCATTAGTGGTTCTTATATGTATTGTCCTTAGACCTGAGATCATCAAGTTTCCCAACACGTGTACTTTGACATTACTCATAGTTACCCGTTGCTAAGTAAACCTTAGAGTAATTGTTGGGTACATGATATAATGTGTAGTGGGTTTTGTATGATCAAGATGGAATTCGTCCAACCCTTATAACGGGTATATTATCAAATAGGCCTCTTGATAGAGTTGAACAGTAAACGCATGGCCATGCTTAGAAAAAGTGATATGGGGATATCATTTGTATCTGTTTTACGCAGTTAACTCAGGGATCAAGAAAACTTAGAATAAACATATACGAGAATGACATTTTTTCGTGGCATAATGAATCAGTACTGATCTGGTCATTTGGGTAGCAATGATGTGTTGCTAGACACCACTCATTGTTTATAATTATAGATGAGAGTTTATAATTATTGCCAACGTGATTAGTGCCTACAGGGTCACAAACTTAGAACTGTTGATTCGAGCTAGTGGTTAGACCATGGTTCGACCAGGTTATTGAGCCAGTGGTTAGACCATAGTTGGACCATGGTTGGACCGGGTCGTTTAGGTTGATCGGTTCAATAGTTACCAGAATTATTGAACCTGAATTATTGTCCAAAAGGAATGAAAGGATGTGTTGTTTTATATATATGTTGATATACATGATTGAGTTAGTGGAGACATGATAATGTTGTGACTAAAGTATAGATAATGGAAAACACAATCATGCATGATAAGATGTATGTATGATTAGGTTGGCCATTTCGATACTAACTAACATTGATATATATATATGTGATATACATGAAAGGTGGTGGTTAATGAGATTAACAAACCAATCTCAAAACACATCAAATACTCTAGGCTCTCTCCCTCGGAAATTCTGAAGCTAGCACTGCGGTTCGGGAGTAGTCGGGTTAGTGATCGTGAGACAGTTGCTGGCGGTCATCAACGGTTCGTGTGGATACTGTAGAGGAGTCGGATTTCTGTCTGGTTCTTACTAATTCATATCATCAGTTGAGTGAAAGATCTCGACCAAACCATGTACGAAATTTTTGTTATTCGGTTTACCCCGTTTCACATGGATCCTCCATTAGTTCCGAGTTTTCCGCTGTGCTTATTGTCTCTTTGGTTCCATATCCGGTTACTTACAGTGGTAGTGGAGCCTCTTGTGACACATTAAACCGAATAAGTTGTTTATATGTATGATATGCTATATGTGATATGGCTTGATCATGATTGTATAAGCAACATAACTTGATCATAGTTTACTATGCTTATGTTGATAGTATGCTTAAACTAGATCATTATGATTCTCATATATATGATATGTTGAAGTTGGTTCTGTCAAAGGTGTTTGACAGCAAGTACTTGATTGGTATATGATAGCAATCAATTTGTACTTCTGACAGAAAGTCGAATGAGTTCGATAAAGGGGCGTAACATCGATGTTTATGGGTAAACATCGATGTTCTCTTCGGCCAAGTGGACAAAACATCGATGTTCTCCTTTGTTGATTATCAACCGAAAGGTCAAAACATCGATGTTTAATGGTTAAACTTTAATGTTCTCTTTGGTCGATAGTCCGCCGAGGGGTTCAAACATCGATGTTTATGTTCAAACATGGATGTTCTCTTGACCGATTGCATTTCAAGATGTTTTTGCAGAAACACTGTGCAAACATCGATGTTCACTGTTCAAACATCAATGTTTAAGATGTAAACATCGATGTTTAAGATGTAAACATCGATGTTCTGAGCATTCGGCCAATTATTTGGTGTTCCAGAAACTACAAACATCGATGTTTAAGTGCCAACATCGATGTTTGAAGATGTTCTGGAATTCAGAAACTTCAAACATCGATATTTAAGTGTCAACATCGATGTTCTGAGGATTCGCCAACCCCAAACATCGATGTTTAAGTGTCAACGTCGATGTTCCTAAAGTTCTGCCAATTAGTTCGATGTTCTACGTGCTAGATAACATGTTCTTATGATCTTAATGATATATGAACAACAAGTTGATTGCTTGTTAACATGTTTATCCTTTTATAATCATGTCACATAGCTTGGTATGTTGATTATAAATTATTGTATATGTGATATATGATCACATGCATGTTATGTATGGAATGAGCACTTATCTTTGCTTAGATCGACACTTGGTAGGTTTGCCAAAGCAAAGTGCCAATGTTTATCCTAGCAAGATGCAATGGCATAATTGTTATGTATGGAGACAATTGTTGATGTAAATATTAAGTTCCTCATGTGTTGCCTTCCATTGATAAGCACTCATCTATGCTTAGATCAACGCTTAGTAGGTTTGCCAAAGCAAAGTGCCAATGTTTTTCCTAGCAAGGTGCGATGGGATAATTGTAATATCCAAATTGCTTATTGTGGGTTGAACTTATCTATGTCATCTCAATAGGATTGGGGACTTAGAGGCAAAGAGTTGAGATAAGTCTACGAGATAGACAAGAACAAGAGTTGTTCACTCAACTATGTTAGAGTTACATGAGATGTAATTGACAAAGAGTTTTCTACCTAAATAACTATGATATAAGCAATTAGCCAAAGCTAACTTTTCTTGTAGTGAAATATGTATCTTGGCCCACTCATTTTCTTCTTGATTCGTATAGTGGGAGTATCATTTAATAAAATTCCTTGTTAAATGATTGTATATATGACTCTGATTTGTGTGAATTGATCATTGTAGAATTATCGTGGCACAAAACACAAGTACTACGTCACTGCGATCAGTCCTTGAGAAGGAAAAACTGAATGGGAATAATTTCCTTAAGTGGCACCGCAATTTGAGGATAGTCCTCAAGCAAGAAAAGAAATTGTATGTCCTTGAAGGGCCTGTTCCTGATGAACCGGCACCTAATGCTCCTAGGGCAGAAAAGGATGCTTACAAGAAGCATGTTGATGAAGCATTGGATGTTGCTTGCCTTATGCTTATCACTATGGACTCTGAGCTTCAGAAGCAACATGAAAATTTGGGTGCTTTCGATATGATCGAACACCTGAAAATGCTCTTTGAAGAGCAAGCCAGGCATGAGAGGTATGAGACCTCAAAGGCATTATTCTAATACAAGATGGCTGAGTCATCACCTGTCAGACCTCATGTGCTCAAAATTATTGGATACATTGAGAGCCTTGAGGGGCTAGGTTTTCCTTTGCAAAGAGAGTTGACTGTTGATCTAGTCCTGCAATCGTTGCCGGATAGTTACAGCCAATTTGTCATGAATTTCAACATGAATCATCTTGACAAATCTTTGTCTCAGTTGCTTAACATGTTGGGAATAGTTGAGCAACAGATGAAGGCTGTTAAATCCAAAAACATTTTGATGGTTGGAAATGGCAAAGGAAAGGGAAAAGCCAAGTTTAGCAAGAAGAAGAAATGTGACAAAAAGTTTGGTTCATGTGCATCTTCTTCTTCACATGTGCTAAACCCAAAGGTGGTGTTGCAAAGGAAGGACAATGTTTCCATTGCAAGGAACCTGGCCATTGGAAACGTAACTGCCCTATTTACCTTGAGGAGGTGAAGAAACAAAAGGGAAGTAAGACTTCCGCTTCAGGTATTCTTGTTATAGAAGCTAATATTTCTGTCTCTGCATCATGGGTATTAGATACCGGATGTGGTTCTCATTTGTGTAAATGTGCAGGATCTGAGAAAGAGTAGAAGATTAGCAAAGGATGAAGTGGACCTGCGTATTGGAAATGGAGCAAGAGTTGCTGCAATAGCCGTAGGGACTTATTATCTATCTTTACCGACTGGTTTGGTTTTAGAACTTGATGACTATTATTATGTACCTACCATAAGTAGGAATTTGATTTCTGTTTCTTGTCTAGACAAGAAGGGTTTTTCTTTCGTAATAAAGAAAAACTGTTGTTCTATTTATTTAAACGATATTTATTATGGTGGTGCATATTTAAGCAATGGTTTGTACGTTCTAAACCGAGAAACCCTAGCGTATAACAATAATTCGAAGAAGGTTAAATTAAACGATTTTAATACGACCTATCTCTGGCATTGTCGTTTGGGCCATATAAACGAGACTCGTATTTCTAAACTCCATAAGGATGGGTTTTTGGACTCGTTTGATTTTGAATCAAATGAGACATGTGAGTTATGTTTATTGGGCAAAATGACGAAGGCTCCTTTTCCTGGTAAAGGTGAAAGGGCTTCAGACTTGTTAGGCCTTATACATTCTGATGTATGTGGGTCTATGTCAACACAGGCTAGAGGTGGATTTCAGTACTTCATTACATTTACTGATGATTATAGTAGATATGGCTGTGTGTATCCTATGAAGCACAAGTCAAAATCCTTAGAAAAGTTCAAAGAATTCAAGAATGAAGTACAGAATCAACTTGGTAAGAGTATTAAAATGCTTCGATCTGATCGAGGAGGTGAATAGTTAGATCGAGAATTTCTTGATCATCTAAAGGAATGTGGTATAGTATCACAACTTACTCCACCAGGTACACCTCAATGGAATGGTGTATCTGAAAGGAGAAATAGAACTCTGTTAGACATGGTTCGTTCTATGATGAGTCAAGCTGACCTTCCTTCTTCATTTTGGGGACATGCTTTATTGGCTGCTGCCTTTACACTTAACCGTGTTCCATCTAAATCGGTTGAAAAGACACCACATGAGAAGTGGACTGGGAAACGTCCCAATTTGTCTTTTATGAAGAATTGGGGTTGTAAGGCTTACGTAAGATGCCAAGCATCAGAAAAACTCGGCCCTAAATCTAACAAGTGCCTTTTTGTTGGATATCCTAAAGAAACTAAAGGATATTATTTCTATAATCCCATAGAGAAAAATGTGTTTGTTGCTCGTACTGCTATTTTTCTAGAAAAAGAATTTTTTTTTAGAGATCAGTGGGAGAAAAATAGAACTCGGAGAAGTTCGAGTACAACAGGAAGCTATAGAGGATGAGATGGAACAAGGACAGGAACCGCAAGAAGTTGTGGGTGAAAATTTTGTACCTGTAACACATGGACCACGTAGGTCTGATAGGACTCGGTATGAGCCTGAGAGATATGGATTTCTTTTGACTCATACTGGAGACGTGATGCTCATGGAAGAAGAAGAGCCCACTTCTTATCAACAGGCAATTACGGGTCCAGACTCTAAGAAGTGGCTAGAAGCCATGAATTCTGAGATGGAATCCATGTATGAAAACAAGGTTGGTTGATCCACCTGAAGGGGTAAAACCTATTGGATGCAAGTGGGTCTATAAGAAGAAGACCGACATGGATGGTAATGTGATTACTTTTAAAGGGAGATTGGTTGCGAAAGGTTTCAAACAAGTTCATGGTATTCACTGTGATGAAACTTTTTCGCCAGTTGCCATGGTTAAATCCATCCGAATTCTATTGGCTATAGCTGCATACCACGATTATGAGATATGGCTGATGGATGTCAAAACCGCTTTCCTTAATAGAAATCTTTTAGAGGATGTGTACATGACACAACCTGAAGGTTTTTTCACTCCAGAGAATACTAATAAGGTATGCAAATTGTAAAGATCCATTTGTGGATTAAAGCAAGGTTTTAGGAGTTGGAATCTTCATTTTGATGAAGTAATCAAACACTTTGGTTTCATTAAGAACGAAGATGAGCCATGTATTTACAAGAAGATTAGTGGGAGCACTATCATTTTCTTGTTGTTGTATGTTGACGACATTCTGCTTATTGGGAATGATATTCCAACACTACAGTCTGTAAAGACTTGGTTAGGAAAGAATTTCTCAATGAAGGACTTAGGAGAAGCTGCCTATATTCTAGGTATAAAGATTTATAGAGATAGTTCCAAAAGGCTTCTTGGCCTAAGTCAAAGTACATATATTGACAAGGTGCTTAAAAGGTTTAGCATGCAAGACTCCAAGAAAGGTTTCTTGCCCATGTTACATGGCATAACTCTCTCAAAGAATCAAAGTCCTAGTACATCTAAGGAGAGAGAAGAAATGAGTAAGATCCCTTATGCATCTGCAATAGGATCTATCATGTATGCCATGCTATGTACTCGACCAGATGTCGCATATGCATTAAGTGTCACAAGCAGATATCAATCCGATCCCGGTGATGGTCACTGGACAGGATTAATAACATCCTTAAGTACTTGAGAAGAACTAAGGATGCATTCCTTGTACACGGAAGCATTGATGAGCTTGTTGTAAAGGGTTACACAGATGCTAGCTTCCAAACTGACAAGGATGACTTTAGATCACAGTCAAGATATGTGTTTTGTCTTGGAGGTGGTGCTGTTTGCTGGAAGAGTTTAAAGCAAGAAACAGTTGCCGATTCTACCACTGAGGCTGAATATATAGCTGCCTCTGATGCAACGAAAGAGGCTGTTTGGATTAAGAAGTTTGTAACTGAACTTGGGGTGGTTCTGAGCATTGACAGTCCGATTGAGCTCTATCGTGACAACAATGGAACAATCGCACAGGCTCAAGAACCTAGATATCACCAAAGATCCAAACATATACTCCGACGCTACCATCTTATTGGAGAGATCATTGGTAGAGGCGATGTGAAGCTGTGCAAGGTTCCTTCTGAGAACAATGTGGCAGATCCTTTGACTAAGCCGCTCACACAGCAGAAGCATGATGGTCATGCTAGATCTAATGGTATTAGAAACATGGATGATTGGCTTTAGTGCAAGTAGGAAAATGTTAGTGTAATGCACAAAAGCCAATCATTGGATGATTATATAGTCATGTATATTTATTTAGGTTTTATTCCAACAAATATGTTTATCAGTGATAAACGCTTGCAAATATTTATAACCTAAGAGTATTTTATATTCTTGAATTTTCCCTAGTCGATTAATATTATGGATGGGTTGTAATAATAAATTAAGACTAGCGTATGTTGAGAATTATATGAGATATGAATTCTGCATACGGGTACAAGTTAGAGAACTTGTTGACTGGACTGACCCGACATAAGAACACAACATGGAATGTTGTATATATGTTGTCATTAGTTGTTCTTATATGTATTGTCCTTAGACCTGAGATCATCAAGGTTCCCAACATATGAGTCGTGTACTTTGACATTACTCTTAGCTACCCGTAACTGAGTAAACCTTAGAGTAATTGTTGGGTATATGATATAATGTATAGTGGGTTTTGTATGATCAAGATGGAATTCGTCCAACCTTTATAACGGGTATATTATCAGATGGGCCTCTTGATAGAGTTGAACTGTAAATGCATGGCCATACTCAGATTAAGTGATATGGGGATATCATTTGTATCTGTTTTACACAGTTAACTCAGAGATCAAGAAAACTTAGATTAAACATATATGAGGATGACATATTCCATGTCTCGTGTTTGGTCTTGATAATGTGACGAAAGGATAATGACATTTTTTCGAGGCATAATGAATCAGTACTAATCTGGTCACTTGGGTAGTAATGATGTGTTGCTAGACACCGCTCATTGTTTATAATTATAAATGAGAGTTTATAATTATTGCCAACGTGATTAGTGCCTACAGGGTCACACACTTAGAACTGTTGATTCGAGCCAGTGGTTAGACCATGGTTCGACCATGGTTATTGAGCGAGTGGTTAGACCATGGTTGGACCATGGTTAGACCGAATCATTTGGGTTGATCGGTTCAATAGTTACCAAAATTATTGATCCTGAATTATTGTCCAAAAGGCATGAAAGGATATGTTGTTTTATATATGTGTTGATATATATAATTGAGTTAGTGGAGACATGATCATGTCGATGATTGTGACTAAAGTATAGATAATGGAAAACACAATCATGCATGATAAGATGTATGTATGATTGGGTTGGCCATTTCGATACTAACTAACATTGATATATATATATATATATATATATATATATATATATATATATATATATATATATATATATATATATATATATATGTGGTATACATGAATGGTGGTGGTTAATGAGATTAACACACTAATCTCAAAACACATCAAATACTCTAGGCTCTCTCTCGGAAATTCTGCAGCTAGCACTGCGGTTCGGGAGTGGTTGGGTTAGTGATCGTGAGACGGTTGCTAGCAGTCATCAACTGCTCGTGTGGATACCGTAGAGGAGTCAAATTTGTGTCCGGTTCTTACTGATTCGTATCATTAGTTGAGTGAAAGATCTCGACCAAACCAGGTACGAAATTTTTGTTATTCGGTTTACCCCGTTTCACATGGATCCTCCATTAGTTTCGAGTTTTCCGCTGTGCATGTTGTCTCTTTGTTTGCATACCCGGTTACTTGCAGTTCCTTTAATGTCTTACATGATGAACATTCCTTAGGTGAACTTTCAGGTTTGTTGACACTCCTCTTTCCGTAAAATTTATTCTCTTCCTTAAGCTTCTGATTTTCATTTGATAGCTTCTCCATATCATTTCCTAGAGTTGTAAGTTGTTTCTTTAATTCTTTGTTATTCTTAGAAGCAGAAATATATTCACTATAAAGCTCATCAAATGCATTTTGCAATTCTTCATATGTAAAAGCTTCATTTTGAGAAGTGGTACTTACCTCTTCCGGCTCTTCTTCCTTTGCCATGAGACATAGGTTGGCTGTTTCTTCTTCATCGCTGTCGGATGATTAATCGCCGGAATCACCTCCCTAAGAAATGTATGCCCTTTGCTTCTTGTAGGGCTTCTTTTTCTTTTCCCTCCTTTGCCTTGGGGCATTTGGGCTTGATGTGCCAAACCTCTCCACACCCATAGCACTTGGGTGGATCGGACAACTTCTTTCCTTTCTTTTCAGATTCCTTGTTCATGAATTTGTGGAATTTTTGGATAAGAATTCCGAATTCTTGATCGTCATCGCTAGAGTCCAATTCAGTGAGCTCTTGCGTCTTGGAGGTGGAAGCTTTGAGAGCTATGTCCTTCTTCTTCGGTTCCTGCAAAGAGGGTTTAAAAATGGTAGTTTCATACGTTAGAAGATTACCTCTAATGCCATCAATGATTGTGTTCGATTTCCCGATGTTTTTTGTATGTCGCGTCGGCTTTAAACCGCCATTCGGGAGTGAGGCTTCTGAGGATTTTTCTGACCAAGTCCTTGTCAGAATAGACCTTCTTGAGAGCATGAAGGTTGTTTATGATTTTTGAAAATCAATCGAACATCTCCTCTATCCTCTCGTTCTCCTTCATTCGAAAGAGTTCATATTCTGCAGTGAGGGAGTCGATTTTGGCCTCTCGAAATTGATCGGTTCCTTCATAGGTGATCTCTAGCTTATCC
Source organism: Turnera subulata (assembly GCA_028386065.3). NCBI lineage: Eukaryota > Viridiplantae > Streptophyta > Magnoliopsida > Malpighiales > Passifloraceae > Turnera > Turnera subulata. The sequence goes on from JAKUCV010006580.1 coordinate 26,687, forward strand.
CACATTTCTTTAACGGTCGTGCAGCAAGAAATTTTTCGGTAATCATCGGGGTTGACTGCACAGTAGAGCATGTTGATTGCTTTGGCATTGTTTTCAACCTTCGTAATGTCTGCAGCATCACACTCTGCCTCCGTCTTTGTCACCGTAGTTTCACCGACTTTCTTGGTTGGAATTTTCTCTTCGTTCTTTAGAATTAGCCATAGAGCAAAGTTGTTGGCTTGGATGAAGATTCTCATCCTCTCTTTCCAAATAGGTGTAGTTGGTGCCATCAAAGAGCGGTGGACGGGTGGTGGATTGTCCTTCAAAGATTCCTGCATAATTACTTGAAGAAGCCATGGAAAGTTCCTTACAAACGGTTAAAATTTTCAGAGAGTTAGGCTCCGCTACCAATTGCTAGAATAGGTGCCCTACGCTAGAGGGGGGTGAATAGCGTTTTATGGACAATTCGAAAACTTGTAGGAAATAATTGCAGAATTCAAGGAACGAAGGACACACCGAATTTTATATTGGTTCACACACACAACTTGTGTGGCTAATCCAGTCCTCCGAGAGATTCTCTCGAAGATTTCACTATCTAAGTTAAGCTTCCGGGTGCTTAACAAACTGTTTACAATCCTAGAGTTCGAGTCACACGAACCTCTAATCACTTGCTTGAAGATACCTCACTTCAAGACTTCTCACATAGAAAGAAAACTCTCTTTCTATGAATTTGCTACAAGGGAACAATCCTCCCTTAAGGTGTATGACTACACTTAAATCACTCAAAGTAAAACTCTCACAAAGAGTGGACATGAGTAAACAAGATAAGCTCTATAAAGGCAACTCTCAATCGTCAAGGATAATGGCTCATAAAAATGTGTGTGAATGTATAACAATGAATGCTTAAATTGTAGGGAGTTGATTGCTTTTAAACAGAGTTGTAATAACTCTATTTATAGGTCTAAAAACATGTATGACCGTTGGGGAATCAATCCAAAACACCTTTAGACAAAATGGCATGAGAAGCTGAAAAAGGTTTATGATCTTAACGGCAGAATATCGATGTTTAGAATAAGAACATCGATGTTCTGGCAGTAAATATGAATTATTGGTCCAACAGTCACTAAAACATCGATGTTTACATAAGGAACATCGATGTTTTGGAACACTGCCAAAACAGTTTTAAAACTAATTTCATGAGAACATCGATGTCGAAAAGTGGAACATCGATGTTCTGCCAGTAACGGTCACTAAAACATCGATGTTTACCAGGGGAACATCGATGTTTTGGAGCACTGCTAAAACAATTTGAAAAAACAATTGAAAGAACATCGATGTCTCAAAGTAGAACATCAATGTTTTGACGCTACAAAACATTTTAAGTGTAATGGTCACAAGAACATCGATGTTTGGGATTCTAACATCGATGTTCTGAGCTACTGCCACTTTTTGGAAAAATATTTGAAGGCAGGAACATCGATGTTTGAGATGAGAACATCGATGTTCATAGCTTAAAAATCTTTTCTACGATTGAAAATATGCTATTTGATGCATGTGACAAATTAATTTTGTTTTGAGCCATTGTATTAGAAGAATTGAGTGTTTAACCTTGTACAATTTATGTTCCTAAGTCTTCCTGCTCATCACTTCAATTCTTGTGCTCTTTTTCACTTTAATCCTTTGCTCTTTGATTGATTTTTATTGCTTCAAGAATGTCATCATTTTGAGTCATGGTTGGTTTGTCAAAATCAAAACCTGTGTGAGATAAAGAGGCATTATTTCTAACACATAGGGTATGGGAGCATCTCCAACAAATGCCTCAAATTTGTAAGAAAAGCATTGTGTTCCATGGCATGAAAGAGACATTAACCCATTAAAATAATACCCTTAGCACGCATACCAATCCCACTAATCTCAAACCTTATAAAATCTGTTTTTCATTATTTAATTCAAGGATTTGGGTGGTGGATTAAAATATTCATAAGCCTAGTTTGTCATTAATCAAAATCAATTAATCATATATGGTTAGGTAATTAAATTAATTCACTAATTAGCACTAATTGGTTAAATAATTAATCACTAATGCACATGTTAATTACCTGAACCCAACATTCTACCCCATTTTTATGATGACAAACTTATATTAAAAAAACACAAGTATGTGAGGATTTAAAACAATTTAAGGTTTAAGCTCCCCCTCAACCTATGACTCTCCCCCTAAAACTATGCTCCCCCTAACTTAAGGATTGTTCCAAATGAAGCACGAATCAGTAGAGGAACAGAGATAGATTAGAGTAATAATCGATATCAATAATTGTACGCATCCATAATATAAGCATGCATTGATATCGATATCAACATTCACAAATCAACCATCATTGTGTGTTTTTCACACACCTACTTTTCTCCCCCTTTTGGCATCGCCAAAAAAAATGGTATAAGGAAGGAAAAGATCATTTTCCTGTATAGAGATCAAGTAATATACCGCAGTATAATAGAACATTATAGATATAAAGCATAAATATGTTCAAACAGAAATCCAGGCGATCTGGCATCAGCCTTGCCAGAACGAACCACAAAGCATAATATCCGAAAATATTCCAAAATAACAAAACTAGAACATAAACAGAATTGAAACATGATGCAGGCAACTCTATATATGAGAATGCATGAACCTAAAGTGGGCATCAGATCTAAAGGAAGGTCACTCAGTGGTCTCATCATCAACAGTAGCTTCATGAGTGTAAGAATCAGAGACAGACAGACTGTTCGGGTTTGGAGCAAAATGCTTCACCAACAAGTCCAATTGTGTCTTCTGCATCTCCATGATCTTCGCAACCATTCCCTTGACCTCCAGAAGTTCATCCCTAATATCCTTAACCTCATCCGTCAAGGCCTCAATTCTTGCATCCTTGGATGAACTCGGCTATGTCATATAAAACAGGCCCTGCTTGTTTTTCTTAACAAGCATACGAGAAAGAGTAGCAGTGCTCATAGCTTCTAACCAGATTGGAAGATGAGCACTTGTTGGCACAACATTTTCCTTCTAAGAAATAAGAGTGATTAGGTGCCCATATGCCCTTCCCGAGTACTCTCTAATGTGGTGGAAGATGGTATATGCATAATCAACCGGGCTATTGGTCAACAAACATCCAAGCAGCCACATGTCGTATGTCTTCAAATCAATTGGATGCCCATGACGAGGAATAAGAATGCGGGTGATGAAGTACAGAAGGACCCGGTGATTTGGAGACAAATCATCATATTTCCCATGCTTACTTGCCTTTCCAAATAGTAATCTTCTTTGCTCGGAAGCACTAGGTGTGTAAGGAATTGGAGTAGTAACCCCGGAAGTAGTGTTGTAGTACTTCACCCTAGCTGCTTTCCCTTCAGGAAGATTCAGCAAAACTCGAACGGAATCAGGAGTGACATAGACAGATTGTCCGCAGATCAAGCTACGAACCCCAATAACAAGACCATTTTCATCTATCTTAGGGATTATGTTGGAGTAGAAATCCTCGTCCAACTTCTCATATGCAGGCACACTAATGAGAGCCAAGTCCAATAACTGAGACCTTTCCACAATTTCAAGCAGCCCCGAATCCTTCACATCATCAAAGTGCACAATAGTACTCTTAAGAAATTTGAAATCAGTATCTATGATTCTTGGTGCATCTTTGAATTCTGCGTTTTTTTGAGGATTCAGCAGCAGTGCGATGTGATTTCTTGTGCTTCTTGGTGACATTACCTTTCTTGCTCAAGCGGATAATGGGAGGTTCTTCATCTTCCTCTTCTCCAACCTCTTTATAATCTTGAGGTTTAGATGTGGGGATTTCATCATCATTAGCTTGAGTATCAACAGGTGGAATCTCTTCTCTGCCCTCATCTGAGCTGTCCTTTGAAGAATCAATCTCATAAATCCCTTTCTCTTTCCCTTTTCTGGAGGCTGGAGGTTGCATTCTTTGAGCAGCAGTACTCTTCCTCACATTCCTCTGTGTCGGCATCGCTGATGCCATTAGCTTCGTCCTCACTGTAACCGATGGTGGTGTTAGTGTAATATGCCCAAAAGCCAATCATGGATGATTATTTGTAGTAATGTATACGCATTACGGTTATTCCAATAAGTATCGTTTATGAGATAAACGCTTGCACATACTTATAACTCTAGAATATTTCATATTCTTAAATTGTCCCTAGTCGATTATTATTATGGATGGGTTGTAATAATAAATTAAGACTAGCGTATGTTGAGAATTGCATATGTGATATGAATTCTACATACGGGTACAAGTTGGAGAACTTGTGGACTAGACTGACCCACATAAGAACGCTACATGGAACGTTATATTTTTTGTCGATAGCGGTTCTTATAATGTATTGTCCTTAGACCTGTGATCATCAAGGTTCCCAACATGTGAGTCATATGCTTTGATATTATTCCTTGTCATCCGTAACTGGATAGACATAAGGGTAATCATTGGGTATATGATGAGTGTGTAGTGGGTTTTGTATGATCTTGAGGGGATTCGTCCAACCCATATAACGGGTATATTATCGGATGGTTTCTTGATAGAGTTGAACTGTAAATGCACGGCCGTGCTCGAATTATGATATGGTGATATCATTGGTATCCGTTTTACACAGATAACTCGAGGATCAAGAAATCGAGATTAAACATATACGAGATTGACATATTCCATGTCTCGGTTTGATCTTGATAATGGGACGAAGGGACGATGACATGTTCCGAGGCACGCGGAATCAGTATTGATCTTGTCGTTCGGGTGGCAATGATGTGTTGCTAGACGCCGCTCTTTGCTTATAATTGTAAAAGGAGATTTTACAATTATTGCCGGACGTACAAGTGCCTACAGGGTCACACACATACAGCCGTTGATTCGAGCAGGTGGTTGAACCGTAGTTGGACCATGGTTGAACTAAGGTGTGGTTAGACCGCGGTTGGACCGTTGTTGGACCATGGTCGTTTTGGCTGGTTTGGTTCAATAAAAGTCTGACTTATTTGAACCATACTTAGTGCTATGATGCGTAATCCCATTTGTGGAGACATAATTATGGTGGACCATTGTGTTGGCCACCTTGTCTCTTGAGTGGGATTAGTGGGTGCATAATTGGATTAAGCATTAAGTGATCAGATCACTATTCATCACTTAGAGTCTGAAACTTGCAGAGCATTGCTTCTTCTTGAGAGCTTGAGAGTGTCTTGAGATTCTTGAGAGTTTTTCAGTCCAAAAACACCTTCTTTGAGAAAGAAGAGAAACACCACACACAACTCCCATTTCCTGTTGCTAGCACACCAGTTCGGGAGAGCTCGGGTTGAAGTCGTGAGACGTTCTTCAACCGGTTACAGCGGTTCGTGTGGATACCGTAGAGGGGCGAGGCTTTTGTCTGGCTCTAACTGATTCGGTTCTACAGTTGGAAGAAAGACCTCAACCGTTACAGGTATGAAAATTGTTATTCGGTTTAGTTCCCTTCACATGGATCCTCCATGTGTGTCCGGTATTTCCGCTGCGCATACATGTTGTATTTTGTGCTTTTGATTGTCAATTGCATGAACCGGATACTTACAGTGGTAGCGGAGCAACTTGTGAAGTCCTAAACCGAATTTTTGTGTGTGTTCATATGTTATATGTGATATAGCTTGAACATGCTAGGCATATGTGATATGTTGTTTTCAATTATGTATATGTGATATATGTATTGATGTTGGTGTTTGTCAAAAAAGTTTTGACAAAGAGGACTTGATTGGTATGTAATATCAATCAAGGAGTTCTTGGCAGTAAGTCGAAGGAGTTCGACTAGGAAAAACCGAGTGTCGGTTTGTGTTTTGAACGATTGTAGTTCAAGTTCCGCAGGCCCAGAACATTGATGTTGGTAGGACTAACATCGATGTTCATGTGTTGATTAGCCTTTGCAGAGCCGAATTAACATCGATGTTGTGTTTACAACATCGATATTCTAAGTAGGCTGGTTTTGGCCGAATCAAAATAACATCGACGTTGAGTTCATGAAGAGGCCTTGGCAGAACTCACAAAACATCGATGTTTAAGAGTTGAACATCGATGTTATTTGAGCTCGGCCAAATTGGTTTGGGTTCCAGAGCTCCAACAACATCGATGTTTAAGTGTCAACATCGATGTTCTTGAGTTCTAGAACCCAAACATCAATGTTTAAATGTTAAACATCGATGTTATAAAGCTACTGCCACAATCTTGAACTTTCAAGTACTCAAAACATCGATGTTTAAGTGTTCAACATCGATGTTCTTGAGCTACTGCCAAATGGTTTGAAGTTTAGGTACTCAAACATCAATGTTTAAGTGTTAACATCGATGTTCTATGCATTCGGCAACCTCCAACATCGATGTTTGAGTGTCAACTTCGATGTTTTGCGGATTCACAAACTCCAAACATCGATGTTGAAGGGTTCAACATCGATGTTGTGGAACCCAGTAACTTCAATTGCGAATTCGAGGCAGAAGGAGGCCGAATTGGTGTCTAGCTTGAACAGCAAAGTTGTATCCCTACTTCTTAGCTTTCCAGGGACACCAAGTTTGCACAAATCAGAGCTCTACAATTCTTGATATGGCCCAAATACTAAGTGCTGCCAAGTAGTTGGGAGAACCAGATTCTCAAAACATCGATGTTCAAGTTAAACATCGATGTTATGGAGCTACAGCCAAAATTGTTTGGAGCTCGAGTTCTCACAACATCAATGTTCTAATGTCCAACATCGATGTTATTGAGCTACTGCCAAAGAGTTGGGACAATTTGATTGTCACAACATCGATGTTCCAAATGGTAACATTGATGTTATCATGTATTTTGTTTTTCAAACTTACATGACATCAATGTATGATTTATCAAGAACAAGCATGTGATGTGTAGGAATTCTATATTGATGAAAATATTAAGTTCTTAGTTACCTTCCATGGTAAGCACTCATCATTGCTTCGATCAACAAATGGTAGGTTTTGCCAAAGCAAGGTGCCTTTGTTTATCTTAGCAAGGTGCGAGTGGATAATTGTAATATCTCGACTGCTTATTGTGGGTTTGGACTTAACTAAGTCATCTTAATAGGATTAAGGACTTAGAGGCAAGGGTTGAGTAATGTCTATGAGATAGATTTGGACAAAGT
>JAKUCV010006580.1:34241-57503 GCA_028386065.3 Turnera subulata
TTATATAATTGTCTTGATTTATGTAGTAGGAGCACATTTAATAGAATTCCTTGTTAAATGTATTTGTATGCATGACTCTTATTTGTGTGAGTTGATCATTGTTGTAGAGTATCCATGGCACTAAACACTAGCACATTGTCACTGCGATCGGTCCTTGAGAAGGAAAAGTTAAACGGGAATAACTTCCTGAAATGGTATCGTAATTTGAGGATTGTCCTCAAACAAGAAAAGAAATTGTATGTCCTCGAAGTGCCGGTTCCAAGTGAACCGGCGCCTAGTGCTCCTAGGGCAGAAAGGGATGCTTACAAGAAGCATCTTGATGATGCATTAGATGCATCATGACTTATGCTGATAACCATGGACTCTGAGCTTCAGAAGCAACATGAGAAAATGGGGGCGTTCGATATGATTGAACACCTTAAGATGCTCTTTGAGGAGCAAGCAAGGCATGAGAGGCATGAGACCTCTAAGGCATTGTTCCAATGCAGGATGGAAGAGTCCGTCCATAGGAAGCGCAATTGCCCTGTTTACCTTGAAGAGGTAAAGAAGCAGAAGGGAAGTGAGACTTCCGCTTCAGGTATTTTGTTATAGAGGCTAATATCTCTACCTCTGCATTATGGGTACTAGATACTGGATGTGGTTCTCACATTTGTGGAAATGTGAAGGAACTGAGAAAGAGTAGGAGATCGGCTAAGGGTGAGATAGACCTAAGTGTGGGAAATGGAGCAAGAGTTGCTGCATTAGCCGTAAGAACTTACTATCTATCCTAACCGAGTGGTTTAGTTTTGGAACTGGACAATTATTATTATGTAGCTACCATAAGCACGAATTTAATTTCTGTGTCTTGTATGGACAAGAAAAGCTTTTCATTTGTAATAAAGAACAATTGTTGTTCTATTTATTTCAATGAAAAATTTATTATGGTGGTGCATTTTAAAACGATGGTTTGTATGTTCTAAACCTAGAAACGTCTGTCTATAACGTTAATACGAAGAAGGTTAGAATGAATGATTCTAGTGAAACCTATCTTTGGCATAGTCGTTTGGGCCATATAAACGAGACTCGTATTTCTAAAACTCCATAAGGATGGAATTTTAGACTCATTTGATTATGAATCATTTGAGACGTGTGAGTCGTGTTTGTTAGACAAAATGACGAAGGCTCCTTTTACCGGTAAGGTTGAGAGAGCATCGGACTTATTAGGTCTTATACATAGTGATGTATGCGGACCTATGTCCACACAGGCTAGAGGTGGTTTTTCATACTTCATTACATTTACTGACGATTTCAGTAGATATGGCTAGGTGTACCTAATGAGACACAAGTCAGAATCCTTTGAAAAGTTCAAAGAATTCAAGAATGAAGTACAGAATCAACTCGGTAAAAGTATTAAGATGCTTCGATCAGATCGAGGAGGTGAATACTTAGACCGAGAATTCCTTGATCATCTAAAGAAGTGTGGTATAGTATCACAGCTCACTCCGCCGGGTACGCCTCAATGGAATGGTGTATCCGAAAGGAGGAATAGAACCTTGTTGGACGTGGTTCGTTCGATGATGAGTCAAGCTGACCTTCCTCCTTCGTTTTGGGGACATGCATTATTGAGTGCAACTTTTACACTAAACCGTATTCCATCTAAATCCGTCGAAAAGACACCATATGAGATATGGACTGGGAAGCATCCCAATTTGTCTTTTATGAGAATTTGGGGTTGTGAGGCTTACGTAAGACGTGAAGCTTCGGATAAATTCGACCCTAAATTCGACAAGTGCCTCTTTATAGGATACCCTAAGGAAACGAAAGGGTATTATTTCTATAATCCTTAAGAGCACAAAGTGTTTGTGGCTCGGACTGTTATTTTTCTAGAAAGGGAATTTATTTCTAGAAGAATTAGTGGGAGGAAAGTAGAACTCGAAGAAGTTCGAGAGAAAGAGGCTGAGATGGAAGAAGGGCAGGAACCACAAGAAGTTGTGGATGAGATTCTTGTGCCTGTAACACATGGACCGCGTTGGTCGGATAGGACTCGGTATGAGCCTGAGAGATATGGATTTCTCATGACTCATGCTGGAGACGTGATGCTCATAGATGAGGATGAGCCCACTACCGATCAGCAGGCCATTACGGGTCCGGACTCTGAGAAGTGGCTAGAGGCCATGAATTCGGAAATGGAATCCATGTATCAAAACAAGGTTTGGACCTTGGTTGATCCACCCGAAGGGGTAAAACCCATTGGGTGCAAATGGGTCTTTAAGAGAAAGACCGACATGGATGGTAATGTGATTACCTATAAAGGGCGATTGGTTGCGAAAGGTTTCAAGCAAGTTCATGGCATTGATGAAACTTTCTCACCGGTTGCCATGGTTAAATCCATCCGGATTCTATTGGCTATAGCTGCATACCATGGTCATATGAGATATTGCAAATGGATGTCAAAACCGCTTTCCTTAACGGAAATTTTAGAGGATGTGTACTTGACACAACAAGAAGGTTTTGTCGATCCAAAGTATGCTAATATGGTATGCAAGTTGCAGAGATCCATTTATGGATTGAAGCAACCTTCTAGGAGTTAGAATCTTCGTTTTAATGATGTAATCAAAGAGTTTGGTTTCATCAAGAACAAAGACGAACCATGTGTTTACAAGAAGGTTAGTGGGAGCACCATTTTTTTTCTTGTTGTTGTATATTGACGACATCTTGCTCATTGGGAATGACATTCCGACACTACAGTTCGTGAAGACTTAGTTAGGAAAAAATTTCTTGATGAAGGACTTAGGAGAAGCTGCCTAAATGTTAAGTATAAGGATCTATAGAGATAGATCGAAAAGGCTTCTCGGGCTAAGTCAGAGTACGTATATTGACAAGGTGCTAAAAGGGTTTAGCGTGCAAGATTCCAAGAAAGAATTCTTGCCCATGTCACATGGCATATCTCTCTCAAAGAATTAATGTCCTAGTACATCTAAGGAGAGAGAGTAGATGAGTAAGATTCCTTATGCTTCGGCAATAGGATCTACCATGTATGCCATGTTATGTACTAGACCGGATGTCGCCTATGCTTTGAGTGTCACAAGCAGATACCAAGTTGATCCCGGTGAGTGTCACTGGACAGCGGTAAAGAACATCCTTAAGTACTTGAGAAGGACTAAGAATGCATTCCTGGTTTGCGGAAGCGTGGATGAGCTCGTTGTAAAGGGTTACACAGATGCTAGTTTCCAAACCGATAGGGGTGATTTTAGATCGCAGTTAGGTTAGGTGTTTTGTCTTGGAAGTGGTAATGTGTGCTGGAAGAGTTCCAAGCAAGGTACTGTATGCTGGAAGAGTTCCAAGCAAGAGACAGTAGCCGACTCTACAACTGAGGCTGTGTATAGTTCCTTTTGGGAACAAAGTAGGAGATCTATTGTCTAATCTTCTCACGCAGCGGAAGCATGATGGACATGCTAGATCCACATATTTGAGATATATGGATGATTAGCTTTAGTGCAAGTGGGAGATTGTTAGTGTAATATGCCCAAAAGCAAATCATGGATGATTATTTGTAGTCATGTATACGCATTAAGGTTATTCCAATAAGTATCGTTTATGAGATAAACGCTTGCACATACTTATAACCCTAGAATATTTCATATTCTTAAATTGTCCCTAGTCGATTATTATTATGGATGGGTTGTAAATGGAACGTTATATGTTTTGTCGATAGCGGTTCTTATAATGTATTGTCCTTAGACCTGTGATCATCAAGGTTCCCAACATGTGAGTCATATGCTTTGATATTATTCCTGGTCATCCGTAACTGGATAGACGTAAGGGTAATCATTGGGTATATGATGAGTGTGTAGTGGGTTTTGTATGATCCAGAGGGGATTCGTCCAAACCATATAACGGGTATATTATCGGATGGTTTCTTGATAGAGTTGAACTGTAAATGCACGGCCGTGCTCGGATTATGATATGGTGATATCATTGGTATCCGTTTTACACAGTTAACTCGAGGATCAAGAAACCGAGATTAAACATATACGAGATTGACATATTCCATGTGTCGGTTTGATCTTGATAATGGGACGAAGGGACGATGACATGTTCCGAGGCACGTGGAATCAGTATTGATCTTGTCGTTCGGGTGGCAATGATGTGTTGCTAGACGCCGCTCTTTGCTTATAATTGTAAAAGGAGATTTTACAATTATTGCCGGACGTACAAGTGCCTACAGGGTCACACACATACAGCCGTTGATTCGAGCTGGTGGTTGAACCGTGGTTGGACCATGGTTGAACTAAGGTGTGGTTGGACCGCGGTTGGACCGTTGTTGGACCATGGTCGTTTTGGCTGGTTTGGTTCAATAAAAGTCTGACTTATTTGAACCATACTTAGTGCTATGATGCGTAATCCCATTTGTGGAGATATAATTATGGTGGACCATTGTGTTGGCCACCTTGTCTCTTGAGTGGGATTAGTGGGTGCATAATTGGATTAAGCATTAAGTGATCAGATCACTATTCATCACTTAGAGTCTGAAACTTGCAGAGCATTGCTTCTTCTTGAGAGCTTGAGAGTGTCTTGAGATTCTTGAGAGTTTTTCAGTCCAAAAACACCTTCTTTGAGAAAGAAGAGAAACACCACACACAACTCCCGTTTCCTGTTGCTAGCACACCAGTTCGGGAGAGCTCGGGTTGAAGTCGTGAGACGTTCTTCAACCGGTTACAGCGGTTCGTGTGGATACCGTAGAGGGGCAAGGCTTTTGTCTGGCTCTAACTGATTCGGTTCTACAGTTGGAAGAAAGACCTCAACCGTTACAGGTATGAAAATTGTTATTCGGTTTAGTTCCCTTCACATGGATCCTCCATGTGTGTCCGGTATTTCCGCTGCGCATACATGTTGTATTTTGTGCTTTTGATTGTCAATTGCATGAACCGGATACTTACAGGTGGTGCCTTAGACTTGGGAGGAGGCTCGGTTGTAGATGTCTTTTCAGATGTAGGCTTGTTCATTGCTTGAGCGGCTTTCACCAAATCAGCTCTGTGGATGGCAGTCCGATCGTAATAAGCCTTTTTGGCGGTCTCCTTGGTGCAATACAGCTTCTCAAAAGAATATTTCCTCTTGATAGGAAATTTCTGAGAGGGAGGAATATCATCCTCGGATATAGTCTTTTCAGAAGACTGAGTCTTCTCCACTGTTTCTTCCTCAGCTAAGGCAGCAAGGAAACCTTCAGGGAGAATTGGATTAGCAGGATTCTCCTTGAATTCTTTGAAAACTTGATCTACCAAGTGCGAGGGTACAACTTCCTCAACCATGAGTTTCCTATTTGCTTCAAATATCCCAGTGGGATCTTCAACTTCTTTGGGCATCCTGTATTGATTCATGATACTATTGATGCTTGCAATGATTTCTACGACCGATTTGTCATCATCAGCTGGAGAAGGATTTTCAGGATTTGCCATATTTGCGGGATTGCCTTGAGGTTCATCTTGGTTGGCTTGCTGATCAACTGGTGGATTTGGTTCTGGTGCTGCCATATCAATAGGAGACTGATAAATTCTCCTCTTCTTTGGTAGTTTTGGCTTGTGAGAGTTAGAGTCGGGTTCTTTTGTATTTGGGGTAGAGAGTGTTTTTCTTTTTGTGGTTTTTGTAGTGGAAGAAAGTGAAGGATATTTTGAATGAAAATCGGTTAAGGGTTTTATTTTATCGCGAGCTCTAGGCTTTCTTCCTTTTTGAGTAATCCTTGAGTTAATGCCCACTTTCCTCATGATTACTATGTAATGATGAGAAGTGTGGCAGTTACCCAATGGGAGTGGAGATTGTTTTGGTAATGGCAAGATAGTGGGTGTTCAATGGGAAGGTGGATGAGTGTTTTTAGCTGAAGGTTTTAGGCTCAGTGTGATGAGGGTGAGAGAAAACCGGTGGATAAGGAGAGGTCTTCGTGCACGAGTCTTCTTTTCTGACAGAGACCTAGAAATCCCAGATTTCCAGGAGCCGAGCCGCCTTTCTCCACTTGCTCCTCTTCTCTCTTCTGCCCTTTTCCTTCTAAACCTTCACTTGACAGACCTTTTTATTAACCCCTATGAATCTTTTTCTGACATTATGCATCCCTGATAACACGCCTTCTCATAATTTGAATTAAAGACCAACCCAAAAATATGCCATATCTGTCATTAACCAATTCAGTCCAGTTTCATTCGTTTCCATTTCCTTCTGCTTTTGGACACACCATTAATGTCCATAATTCCAAATAATCTTCCTAAAATGACCATCAAATCTTTTTCTTCAACCGTGATTCTTGTGTCTGAGAGAGAGAGAGAGAGTCAAAGATAGATAGCCATAGGGATTTTCTTTCCACCAGCACTCAGTTCTGCCAAAACCAAATTTTATATCCTAGAAACTCTGACGCCGAATCACTTTTCTCCTCCTTTTCTTCCTCTTTTTCAGTGCTTGATGAAGCACCACAATACCCTTCTCTTTGACATATCATCACAGCCCATGCACATACCTAGTGAAGTGTGTGAATGTGATGCATGATTCAGCACAAGTTAAGGAAGGATATTACCTGATTATTTAATCGGTTTAAGAAGGATTGCACATTCCAAACTCCAACCGAATCTTGTTGAATTATTCTTCCTTCAAAGGCTTTGTAAAAATATCTGCTAATTGCCTTTCAGTTTGGACAAAATCAAGCGTTTCATCCTTCTTAAGAACATGGTCTCTAATAAAGTGATGTCTTATTTCAATGTGCTTAGTTCTTGAGTGTTGAACTGGATTTTTAGTGAGATTAATAGCACTTGAACTATCACATAGAATCGGCACACTTGTAAACATTAAACCATAATCAAGTAATGTTTGTTTCATCCAACGGATTTGTGCGCAACAAGAACCAGCAGCCACATACTCGGCTTCAGTGGTAGATGTTGCCACTGAATTTTGTTTCTTACTTGCCCATGAAACAAGACATTGACCTAAGAATTGGCATGTACCACTGGTGCTTTTTCGATCAAGAATGCTTCCAGCAATGTCAGCATCAGAGTACCCAATTAATTCAAACACATCAGTCCTAGGATACCAAAGTCCTAAAGATGGAGTTCCTTTTAAGTATTTAAAGATTCGTTTTATAGCACGCAAATGGGACTCGTTGGGACATGCTTGGATTCTAGCACAAAGACAAACACTGAAAATTATATCAGGTCTAGTGGCAATAAGGTAAAGAAGGCTTCCAATCATACCTCTGTAGGTCTTTATATCCACATCTTTACCTTGTTTGTCTTTGTCTAGCTTAGTTGATGTGCTCATTGGAGTTGGACTCATTTTGGCACCATCCATGCCGAATCATTTTAGTAACTCCCTAGTGTACTTTGCTTGACTTATGAATATTCCATCTCTTTGTTGCTTGACTTGGAATCCGAGAAAGAATGTTAATTCTCCCATCATGCTCATTTAGAATTTGATGCGTGTGAAATAGGCATAGTCTTGGGCATGATTTTCGATGCATTTAATCTCATTTTATCATGATCATATGCCTCACTTTGCATTATTTCATCATATTCCATTAAACTCCATCCCTTACTGTGTGATTAGTGACCACAGGTGCATTTCGAAGAATTTTGGAAGATTTTACCAAAGATTTCGAAGAAACAGCCTCTGCTACAGCTTGAGCCTTCTCAGGACCTGTTTAGACCTGCCATACATTACAAATTCAGTCGAAGGCCACAAATCCTCCTCCAACCTCAGATTATCCTCTAAATTCCACTATCTCAGCCTCGATCCACATAGCCCCAGCAACACTTTGCTAACCAAATGGGATTCTGGAGTCAATATTGAGGATAAATGAAGAAAAGTCGCAAACAGCCCTAGAGACAGCCTCAGCCTGTGTATTCTGCAGAAACCGGAAAAGAGTAAAACGAATATAAAATTCACGCCACTTGCAGCAGAGCAGAACTGGCATCTGCAACCATATCGAGCACATCAGAATAATTCCTGAAGATAAGATAGCAACAATCATTCTACTTGGAGAAAAATTTAATTAATAAACTAATATCCTCTCCAAAAGTCTTTTGCTTGCCTACATCAGCCAGATTTCTGAAATCACCCCCCTCCTATGGCGCTAAACCCTAACAAGCACGTGGGCAGCCAATTTGCTCAACCCCCATACCTCCAAACAAGTGGGCAGACGAAGAAAAAGGGGCCAGAGCCGCAACTATAAAGGAGAAAAAACTGAAGAAGGAAGGCATCGAGAAATCAATCGATCAATTGAGGGAGTAGAATCCTGCAAAAACACTTGGAAGGGAAGAACCCAGAATCGTCAAGGAGTCAAGGAGACACATTTCTATTCACCTCCTCGGTAGAATTCGTGTCGCCTTTTGTTTCTGAATCATTCTGAACATTATGTTAACTCTTATCCACTCTGTTTTTGTAATTTTGATTATGAACTAAACAACTCCTTCTTAGGCTGAAGGGGTGTAAGATGTCCATTGTTCGATTGCAATAAATTTCTCATTTGATATTCTTAACCGATTTTCTTGTTTGGCTGTTCTGAACATTATCCATGCTTGAGTCTTGATCAAATCCGAGCATGATTTCAGGTAGCTAGGTGAAGAACCGAGGGGAGAAAACATAGCTACTGGACCATCAATATCCAACCCTTAGTTTTAAAGCCTTTTGCGAGGCTGAAAACTAATTGAGGAACAAACCTCAACACAATTCCTAACCCCCTAGATTAGACCGGTGCGAGAGCAAATGGGTGTAGTGTAGGTTGAGTGCCCCTACAAGAACCGAGCTTTATAACTAGACCATGCCATCAACAGGCCTAGCCTGTCAAGGTACAGTCTAGGAGAAAATACCAATTTTAATTTGATTCCCGATTGACCACTGAGAAGCTTATTACAACTTAGTAGTGACTTGGTGAAGGACCGGGAGGTGAAGCTAAGTTGCTGGACCTACAGTGGCCAGCCTTCACTCCCTAGACATTTGAGAGAAGGCAGGGAGAGACTGTGGGAAAACATGCCCCAACAATGAACTTCACCCTTAAGAGAATGACTATTCTAGTGACAGGGGTAGACGAAAACTTAAGGAACTATCAATAAGATCGAGAGCGGTTGGTAGTACTCCAGGTTGGGAGTGCCTTCGAGACATCCTATTAAACATAGACCGTCAAACAGGCTCAGCCTGTTGCAGCACGATAGAGCAATTTTAAGCATGAAAACGAGGCATGAGAACCCCTAATGCCTATGATTTTCCTCAAACTGAGCTTTCGTTGCTTTAATCTCACTGTTAATTTTATTCCAACTATTTATTTATTTAATTTATTTCCTCAAAATGCTTTATTTGATTTCTTTTGCCTAACCTTTCAATTTCAAGGGGTAACAGATGCAACATAATCCCTGTGGATACGACCTTGATAAAGTACTACAACTACCCTGTGCGCTTGCAAGAACCAGTTGTGACAGTAGAGCACGCATCAAAATTCACCGTGCATCACCTTTTCAAATTTTTGTACAAAGAATCATTAGTAGCACCGAATAGTATGTCATCCACATAGATTTAAACAATGATTAAATCACTTTTGTAATGCTTTACGGAAAGAGTAGAATCAAATTTTCCTCTAGTAAAGCCTTGTGAGAATAGGAATGGACTTAATCTGTCATACCAAGCTCTTGGAGCTTGCTTCAAGCCATAGAGTGCTTTCTTCAACTTGAACACTTGATCAGGGTGTTCAAAGCTCTGAAATCTGGGAGGTTCTTCAACATACACTTCCTCCATGATGAAACCATTTAGGAAGGCACTCTTTATATCCATTTGATAGAGCTTGAATCCTTTGTGAGAAGCAAATGCTAAAAGCATGCGAGTTGACTCAAGTCTTGCAACGGGGTACAAAAGCCTCATCAAAGTCAATTCCTTCCTCTTGGTTGTTAACTTGAGCAACAAGTCTGGCTTTGTTTCTTGTGACATTTCCTTCTTCATCCAGCTTGTTTCTAAACACCCGTTTGGTTCCAATTACGGGATGATCACTTGGTCTTTCCATCAATTCCCAAACATCACTTCTCTCAAATTGGTTTAGCTCCTCTTGCATAGCCATAATCCAATTATCATCATTTATGGCATCTACAACATTCTTTGGCTCTATTTGCGAGAGAAAGGCCTGACGTGAATTGATGTTGTGGATTGATGAGCGAGTTGATACTCCTTTTGATAGATCTCCAATGATTGCATCAGTTGAAAGTCTTCTTGGCACCTTTGATGCCAAATGTGGTTGCACTCCACTGGATGGATGTTCTTGCTCAAGTGCGATTGCTTCATTAGGTGGATTTGAGCTTTCTTCCTTGTTGTCTTCCAGTTTTCCTACTTCCTAAAAAGCTGTAATCTTTGATTGTGAATTTTGATCATCCACTTCTACAATCTCCTTAGAATTGTTAGTAGTAATAAATTCGTCAAAGACAACATGCATAGACTCTTCCACCAATATTGACCTCTTATTGTACACTCGGTATGCTTTACTTCTTGTTGAATAACCAAGGAATATTCCTTCATCAGATTTTATATCAAATTTACCAAGTGCATCTTTTGTAGTCAATATAAAGCAATTAGACCTGAAAACTTTAAAATAGCTGATGTTAGGTGTCTTATCATTCCAAATCTGATAAGGGGTCTTTTCAAGTGTGGATCTAATGGACACTCTATTTAGGATGTAACATGCTGCATTTACTGCTTCAGCCCAGAAATATGTAGGTACATTATGCTCATTTAGCATGGTCCTTGCCATTTCTTGCAAGGTTCGGTTCTTCCTCTCAACAACCCCATTTTGTCAGGGAGTTCTAGGAGCCGAAAAGGTATGATCAACGCCATTTTATTCACAGAAGTGATTAAATATAATATTGTCAAATTCATCACCATGATCACTTGTAATCTTAGTTAACTTATACCCTTTTTCATTTTGCAACTTTCTAACTAAGGATGCAAACTCATGAAGAGCATGATCTTTTTGAGCTAGAAATATTACCCAAGTAAACCGTGAGTAGTCATCTACAATTACAAAGGTGTATTGCTTACCTCCTAGACTTACCATCCTCATTGGCCCGAAAAGATCAAGATGTAGGAGTTCCAATGGCCGGGATATGGATAGAACCTTCTTGGGCTTGAAAGAGCTCTTGGTTTGTTTGCTAAGTTGACATGCTCGGCATACACTTTCTTTCTCAAACTTCATTCGTGGAAGTCCTCTTACATGCTCCTTCTTTGGCAAGTTTGACATGAGCTCCATGTGAGCATGTTCTAATCTTCTATGCCAAAGTTCGGATGTTTCTGTGCTAACACTAAAACACTTATTTACGGGGTTAGCAACGTCACTTAAATTAATTGAGTATAGGTTTCCTTGTCTTTTTCCCGTAAGAATGGTATCATTATTATCAAGACAAGTTACCGAGCATTCATTAGCCTCAAAGGTTACTTTGCAACCTCGGTCACATAGTTGACTTATACATAAAAAATTAAATTTCAGATTGTTAACTAATAGCACATGTTCAATCATCGGATCCTTACCAACATTACCTATACCAAGTACTTTGCCCTTCGATTTGTCACTAAACATGACAGATCCTTTGCCTGTCAAGTAGATGGATGTGAACATAGATGGATCTCCGGTCATATGTCTTGAGCATCCACTGTCAAGCACCCACTGATCCCTCTTTTCCTGTAGAATGATTAGGTCTTAGGTACCCACACAAGCTTGGGTCCTTGGATGTAAGTTTTGGTACCCACACAAACTTTAGAGGGCAATTCTTTTTTCTAAATGTGCAATTCTCGATGCTATGTCCATTTCTACTACAATAATGATAAGTAATGTGATTCCTATGTCTCTCATATGTTTTAATGAGCTTATTTTTATATTCAGATATGCTTTTGAGAGAATATAGTGTACTACTAGGATTTTTCTTGTTTTCAAAGACATTGTGTGTTGCTCCTAAACCAACTTTTTGAAGAGTGTGTCTTTGCTGTCCAAGAATCAAGTCTAAACCTTTGCTTCCCGACTCTAATTTTTTTAACATAACATCTAAGGATACACAGTATCTGGTTAGCCTATTGTTCTCTTTAAGAACCTTATCATATAACTCCTGGTTAACCTTATCATATAACTCCTGGTTCGTCTTACCTTTTGCTTCAAGTTCACTATAGGCGCTAGTCAGTACATCGCACTTCGTTTTAGCATCACTGATGCTAGATGAACATGAAACAAGTTCTTCTGAAACGCCCGTATCCAATTTTTACAAAATAAAATAATTAAATAAAGGAAATTTACCAAAATGCCCTTGAAACCCGGGATACGTAAATCAATGCCAAACATTATCCGTAAACCTTATTAAACTGATATGTCACAAAAGAATAAAGATAAACCGGCTTATCAAGCCATAAATCAAACCCGGCAAATCCGCCGAAACAACATCATGTAACAAATCCCGACAAACCGCCGACTATATAATAAAAACAAGAACGACATCTCAACAAGTTCTATGCAGCGGAAGATAAAAATAAAATAAAAGCAGAGAAAGAAATGTTATGCATGTCGACTCTATGGATCCAACTGGGTGAAGGAGCACAGCTACCTGCTGGGATATCCACGTCCATACTCAGGAAAGGAAAAAGGAAAGCAGCACGCTAACTAAGGGTCTGAAAAAAAACGGTGGTGATAATCTGATTCGCCTACTCAGTGAGCAGTATAAATCTAGTTATGTAGATGTGCAAAGCAAGCTTGAAAGGTGTGAAGAGAAACAAGCTCTAGAAAGCAAACATACAATAATCAGTCCTAACATGCCAGCAACATATAAATAGATAGTTTATGTTTTACATCTGATTGTGTTTTATTACTATTAATATATTTATTATTCAGGGCCCCCTACTGTGTGCGTCGAGCTCGGTCCCGTCTCAAGAGACAACCAGGGCGTAAGCCCAATATAACCAGGCATATAGCCCAAAAACAATCATAGAGAGAGAGAGAGAGACAGAGAGAAAGAAGGAGGTAGAAAGGGGAAGGTAGAAGGAGGGAGGTAGAACCGGTCATCACGGACCCATGTGCTAAACCGCATATACCATGCTATCCCGCACGCAATCCAGAGGGGTATCACTTCCCGCTCGAACCAACCGGTAAACAGCCCACAGTAGTACATCTTTTATTGTGTATTATTCTTATTCATACTTAAGAATTCATGTGTGCCATAAGTTATGATTTTTCAGGCTTGTGTGAATTATCACTTAATCAGGCATCCGAGTTTCCAACCCACAATACATCACACAGATCACCCAAAATCATACCACATGTTATATCTCATAACAATTAATCAGATCATGTTCATCCGACAATAGCAACACACAGGCACACAATATAGATCATGGCATGTTAGCAAACAAGGCATGTAACTCAGACAAACCAAACCAACAAGCACATGCAAACGAATATAAAAAGACTTATAAAGTCACCTCAACGACAATTATCCTGTGGAGCTTTCCCTAAGACAGATCCTCCAGCTCCCGAGGTGTTACCCGTGTCTGAATATCGGCACACACAATAATTAAAAAACAATTACACACAAAACCGTGCATGCATGATAATTATATGCTCAACCGAGTAAAATCCGACCCAAACTATCCAGTTATGTAATTTCATGGTCCAAGCCCAAAAGGGGTATATCTCCTCACCGATAACTCCAAAGATGGGGACCTAAGATTTGGGTCTAAGCCCATCTAAGTCCATAAACAATTTCTCGGGCCTAAGGCCCACTTCCTCAAGTCCACAATAAATCCAATTATGAATTTGGGCTTGGAGCCCATTCCTTAAAGTTCGTGGCTAACCACTTATGCCATGGGGCTTTAAGCCCATTTCCTAAAGTCTAAGAATTATTCAAAGGTTCATAAGATTAGATTATTGGGCCTAGGCCCGGTTTCCTAATTTCCGTTCTAAGGTGTCCCGAGCCCAAGAGTTTATCAGCCTAAGATTCTATCTGTGTCGGAAAGTTTCCGGCCACACACAGTCACTCCCCGCTCCCGGTATTCCACTAAGTCTCTTAAATGTTTAAATGTACATGTACTCGAAACAACAAAACATATACACAAAGGAGAGCCTGAGACTAAGCTGGAATTACCGTGTAAAAGCCGAAGAAGATTCTGTGATGTCAAAAACAGCGACCCGAACCTCGCCGGAAAATTTTAGAGTCTCGCCGGATTTTGGTCAACTATGTCGGAAACAACCACCAACAACACGAGTGCCACAGCCTAGAAATACACAATTTAATCAACACAACGCCCACTGTGGACGATACCAAATTAAGAAAGGAATTTGGGTAATTATCCTTACCCGGAAACCAACTCAAACTGCCCGGAATCCATCCACAGCCAAACCGAGCCTTAAAACCTCCGTGGAACTCGCTGCCATCACTAGACCTCTTTGGAATCGCAGCAAACCCGAGCCTCGCTGACTGATTTGACCAACAGCAACAACCCACACGAACCCGAGCACCACCAGAACACAAACACAAAACCTCCACACATCAACCCGACCACAACTGAACCACCATGCCGAACACCAACAACCCGGCAACACCCAACACACCGAACACCAGCCAACAAACAATTCCAAATTAGAACCAAACCAGAGAGGTAACCCGAAGTGAAAACAAGACAAAAGACGAAGGAACCAAAAGCAACACAACTCACCTCGACAACGAAGACACCTCGACGTCATACCCCGAGTTATTGAACAGTTCCTTCTCCCACGGGTTTCTCTACAAGCGGCAGCTTCCTTGGTGTTGGCGGCGTTGTGAATCGAAGAGGAAAAAGGAAGGATGGCGGCGGCGTGGAGAAAAGGGAATGTGAGATGTTGATGATGACGAGAGAGAGAGAGTATGTGGTGTAAACGGGGAGGGAAAGAAAACGAGATGAGGGAAAAGAAAATAGGAGAAGAGAATCCGGCCTTAGAACCGTTGCCTACAAAATTTGAGGAGAGGAGATCGTGGGCAATTGGTGAGGGAGTGTATCGTGGGTGAGAGAGAGATGGGAAGTCGGGCGGCGCAAAAGAGATAGGAGAGAAAGAAGGAAAAGAAAAGAATAGGAAAGGGGTATTAGGGTTGGCCGGCTAGACAAAATGACGACGTCATTTTGTCTTAAAGCGCGGTCAACTCTTCCCCTGGTCAACGCGGCCTTAGGCTTTAAGGGTTTTTTTTCCTTCTCTTTCATTTTTACCAAAACGACGTAGTTTTAATTAAAACTACGATAAACCCCGTTTCACCCCGAAACAAGTTCTCATTTCCGACGAAACTCGAACCCCTTAATAATGCCCACTTAAAAACATCATTTCCAAGGAAAAAAATTTATTTCCATAACCAAAACTCCGGAAATTCCTCAAGGGTAAAATTAAAAAAAAATTTCAAAAATTCCATAAATTAAATTATGAAAATTCGGGGCGTTACATCTTCACTCAACTTAACACTCTTAGCTTGTTGATCTACCTTTTCAGATTCTAGAGCATGTATTTTTCTTTTAAGTTGAATGTTTTCCTTTGCCATCTTCTTAACGCTCATAAATAACTCATCATAAGCATCTTGTATATCATCAAATTCAAAATCAGATAAGTCAGAATTTGATACGTCATTTTCGCCTCTTGCTATGAGACATATGTTGGCAGCTTCTTCTTCGTCTGATTCACTTGCAGAATCCAGATCATCCCATGCTTCCGTTGCCTTCTTTCCTTTGCTTCTTGATGCATCATACCTAGGTTTTCTTTGTAAAGGACAGCCGGCTTTGATATGACCAGGGCGATTACATCCGAAGCAAAGAGGTTGTTCCTTCTTTGACTCTTCGATTCTAATCCCCTTTTGGTTCCTTCTTTGGTTTCTCCTTTTCATGAACCTGATGAACTTCTGAGTGACTAGAGCAATGCCTGAGTCACTTTCAGAATCATCCTCATGTGCATTTAGAGCTAGCTCTTTCTTCTTATTGGCTTTCTCTTCGAATTTTGAGCCATGCACAATAAAGCTTCCCATGAGTTCATTGTAGGTGAGGGTATTCAGATCTTTAGCTTCCTCTATGGTTGTTACTTTAGGCTCCCATTCATTTTGAAGTGATCTGAGAATCTTGGTCGCCTTTTCTTTTGTTTTGACCACCTTTCCAAGACAAGCTAGATTATTACACAAGATTGTGAACCTTGTGTCTAAGTCTTGGATAGTCTCATCCGGCTTCATTTAAAACAATTCAAAGTCTCTCATGAGCCTGTTCATCTTGGATTCTTTCACTTGATATGTGCCTGCGTGAGCAACACAAAGAAGGCTCCAAATCTCTTGTGCAGTATTGCAAGAGCGAACTCTCTCAATTTCAGCTTGGCTAATGCCATATAGAAGAGCATTCATGGCTTGTGCATCTAGCCTTGCCTTCTTCATTTCATTCTCATTCCAGTACTGCATATCTTTTGCTGGTCGTGTGTAGGGATTATTCACAATGTGCCACATCTCCAAGTCCTTTCCTTCAAGGAAAGTTTTCATGCGGAATTTCCACTGGTCGAAGTTCGAGCTATTGAAGAATGGAGCATTGTTGATGTTGTTCCCCTCAAATGCCATGATCTTTTTCTCCTGGAGGTTAATCTGACAATAGCAGACTCCTAGGTTTGGAGATCCTAGGATGATCAGAGTGGAATCTAACCGTTGTGAGAGCTATCCAGATTCTTAGTCCAACATTTTCTGAGCTAAACTAAACTAGATACCAGGTTTATAGAGCATGGGAGCGTCTACAACAAGTTGTCTCAATCTTCCAAAAAATCAACACAGGCAGACTGGGTACCTATGTCTGAGGATCCCAAGTCGGGGCTAATTAGAGATGAATCTTTGAAAGCTCACTAAACAAACATATCCTAGGTATATTCAAGCTTAATTTTCGGTTCATAGGGTGTGGGAGCATCTCCAATAAATGCCTCAAAGTTGTAAGAAAAGCAATATGTTCCATGCCATGAAAGAGACATTAACCCATTAAAATAAGACCCTTAGCACACATACTAATCCCACTAACCTCAAACCTTATAAAATCTGATTTCATTAGTTATTTCAAGGATTTGGGTAGTGGATTAAAATATTCATAAGCCTAGATTGTCATTAATCAAAATCAATTAATCATATGGTTAGGTAATTAAGTTAATTCACTAATTAGCACTAATCGGCTAATTAATTAATCACTAATGCACATGCTAATTACCTTAACCCAACAAGAAGGACGTTAGTTATTTATTTTATTTATTGTATGAAGCATAAATTATTCTTGTATATATAATGTGGCAACCTCTGTGGACTTATGTGATTTTATTTGATTTTAATACAATGTGTTATTGTTTATTATTGACTGTTGTAGAAAATAACATTATCATTAAACCTCATGAGTTGAGAAATTTTGATGATGGTATTTGTAATGTTTTGAATGCGTGAAAATCCAATATGTTGGATTAATGTGATATTTTGTGTTCCGAAAAACCGTAAAGGATGAGCCTGTAAAAGGTAAAGAGAAATCTCTAGCTTATGAGCAAGAGGAAGAAATTCTTTCTCACAATATGTGTGTGGCTATTAGAATCCAGAGGTTTGTAACTTTTGATTACCTTTAAAATTAAGTTTGGCGGTGTATCCTTAACCAAACTTAGATAGTAGTAAGTGATAATGGTCACTT
Organism: Turnera subulata; assembly: GCA_028386065.3. NCBI lineage: Eukaryota > Viridiplantae > Streptophyta > Magnoliopsida > Malpighiales > Passifloraceae > Turnera > Turnera subulata. Next base: position 51,906 of record JAKUCV010006580.1, read on the forward strand.
ACATGGTAAGGAACAAAGATGTTCCAACTGTCATTTATTTTTACCATTACTTCTGACAATATTGTTTGTCACTTTGAGTAAGATGTGGAACACCTATGGGTGGCCAATAGGATTACTCAAAAAAGTGCCTTTGTGGCTAAAAATACTTAAATTGGTAACAATACCAATTGATAAGTATAAGTCTTTTTGACAAAAGTGGTAAAAATCAAAGAAGGCTCGAAATAAATTTAATTATGATAATAGAAAAAAGTTCCTATTTATCCAGATGGTAGAATCAAGGTAAAACTAAGTGCTTTAACTATGGATAATAAATTTATTTTGGTGCTTTGTGCAACAATTTTCAGAAGGTATGTCTTTCTTAAAATACAGATAGTTTAGTACTGTTTGTTACTTGAATCAATCATCAATTGGATAGTTGATTCAATATCCACAAATTGTGTAATAAATGATCCAGGATCATTTATTTACTATTGTCAAATTTCGATTGAATCAAAATGAGTTCATGTAGGAAACTGACCCTGAGGAGAAAGTTTAAGGATTAAACTGGTTGTGTAACAGTCAAAATTCTAAACCTACATGATATATATTTTTTTCATCGGATATTTTGTGTGAGTTCTTTCTTCAGAGGAAGGTGACAAGAAAATCATTCCGAATTATACTACAGAGCAAAATATCATTTGCAATTAATCCATTCTGACATATGTGGTCGAATTGAATGTGAGGGCAAGGCATAGTGCTTACTATTTCAACACTCTTATAGATTTTCCATAAGTCTTGTGCTATTGAGTACAATTGACGGTTGCTGAACCGTATGGAAATCAGCTTGATAATTGTATCAAAGCAGTTGGCTAGGCCAATGAATATTTCTATGATCAGTTCATATAAATATTTGATGAAGTAGGATTGGTTAAATAGTTAACTAAACAAAAAACTCCACAAAAAATTGTTGTTATGGAGAGAAGAATTTGATTCTTCCAGAAATGGTCAGGTTTACGGTAACCTAATGTCCTCTAAAATGTTCTTTCAAAATGTGTTTTTCCAAGAAAAGTTAACATACGAAACAAATGATCTCTATGTGAGATATGTGATCAAGAATAGTAATTTGGGATAAATCAATTGGGTATTGATGAGTCCACAAGAATCTTGATCCTAGTGGGAGCAAATTGGAATACTATCAATTTGTTTCATTAAATCCAATACCTCGAAAAGTGGTCACGGTATGGAACCGAGACGACACTTTAGATCGACAGTAGTGATCAAGTGCACTAAAAAGGCTCTTATAGTGTTATCTCTTTTGTAGAGGGGAACCTGAAAGGTAGTTTCTTATAAGATTAAGGATGAATGGATTAAGACAACATGAGTTGTACTTCATGCAATCAAACCAAAATTTGAGTGTTGGTAAATGACGTTAGGCTGGAACAAATGGGGTTTCCAAACTTCATACTAATTATTGATGAGCCAATGGTTGTTTTTGATCTCGTATTACATCAAGTGGATGTAAGAATTATCTTTCCTTAGTGGAAAATTAGAGGAAAATTTACATGCCACAAACTGTGAGTTTTTGTTGTAAAAGGGCAAGGATACTTCGTGTATTGCCTATTTAGGTCCATTTGTGGACTCTATAATTCTTCTACATAATGGTTGTTAAGGTTTTGTGTAACCAAGTGTGAACACCCAAATTTGACCCATGTATTTTCTACTAAAATTGGATTTCGAACATGTTTGAACTTAGGATTAATGAGATGATTTGATCTTAGGTTAAGGCATAGTAAAAATTTAATTTAGTAAAATTAATGTATTTTGGTAATTTAAACCTATATGTGTTCGAACTCTAGGAATAATGAGATGATTAATCTTAGGATAAAATATATATTAAGGTTTAATAAACTAAAATATATTTTATTTCATTATTTGGGCTTTTTTGTTTAGTTTCAATCCAATTATGATGAGACCAATTATTTTTGAATTAGGAATAAAGTTAGAGTCCCAAGTTAATAAATGAGAATTCTTTGCAGGTTAATTTTAGCTCTGATTTTTGTGGAAAATCAGAGTTAAATCATCTCTTGGTTAGATTTTATGTTTTCTGTATGATTTTGCTCAAAATGGGTGTTATTGTGTAATCAATCAGTTATGGAATGATTTAGAGGAGTAATCATCAAGTAGTGGAGTGATTTTGGGTTGATTAGGGTTGATTACACGGTAGGATAAAATCAGAGCTGAATTAGGGGGACTGAGGTTCGAAAAAGGAAAGAACGGGTGACACACGGGGTGACCGGCAGTCCTCTCGCGACGACCGCCGGGTGCTGGCGGACATCCATACATGACCGCCGGCCATGGCGGTCATCAAGGCCCAGAATCTCTGATTTTCCCAATTTTTGTTTCTAATTCAATCCTACGCGGTTCTGGACCACATTTTCGGGCATAATCTTCACCATTATACAGGTCCACTCCCCTAGGCTTCCCAGAACACTATATATAGGATCCCTCACACACATTTCACATGAGAAATTATTCTTCACATACACACTCACAAGCTTTGTTGCTTGGAGAAACTCTGCCTCTCCAAGCTTAGGGATATATTCTCAGGCAGAAACTCTGGAGAATGTCCGTGGGGAGCATTAGCAATAGTCCGACAAGGAGGAATCAAGAAGGGGATCAACCATTGAGCTAGGAAGTGGCAAGAAGGTAGGTGAAGAATACAACCCAACACGAGGAGCTAAAGGAGGGAAACAATAGGTAACACTACACCCTTTTTGGTTGATTTTTGCTGACTATATGAGGATGCTTTTGATGATGCAAGTGGCGACTTAATGCCATGTTTAGAACTACGTGGCTTTGACCCCAGTCACTCGGGTACGCAGGTAGTCTCGATTTTACAACGGGATGCAAGCCAATTCTTCTCCTCCTCCCCCTTTCTTTTATTTTCTACATTTGCATACCTGCACAAGGCACACTTGTACTATTCAATTGCACATGGTTTCGACCCAACATGGATGGGTGCCTAACACCTTCCCATCTGTGACGAACCCCCGATCCCATGTCGTTGGTTCGTTATGATCATGTTGCCTAAAGGAGTCATTCAATGGTTTTTCCAAAATTTTGTCCTTCACAAAATTTTGGTAGCGATTCCACTAACATGGGATTGACTCGAGGAAGAAGGTAAAAAGGAATAAGAGAGAAGGCTCAATTAATTTTGAGTCCGGTTCTCACAGTTGGCAACTCCATTGGGAGGTAATGGGTTCAAGAAACCTTGTGCAATGGTTGAGTTTTGTGTGCCTTTTACTTGTCATCATAAGTGCCTTGCATTCAAGATGATTGATGTGAAGCTTCTACCATAAGAGGGCGAGGGAATCCAAGTCAGCTACATGCTTTCTTTAAGCGATAGTGGCTTAAATGAACCCGTCTCTCATTGCTTAGCAATGATGGGGATTAATGGGCCTTGGACCTCATGCGATTTCCATTATCACATGTGAGTAGGTCAACCTATTCCCTAGCGGCAATCTCCCAGCCCCCAACCAGCTGCATACCCCGAGCATCTCATGCATTATGAATCAATGAGTAATACGTGCACTTGTGTGGAATTTGTTGTATTGTACATATATGGTGGTATCTTGTTATTTTGGGATTTGAATTTATGCATACATGGGGTTTGAGAAAGGAGGAAAGGGGAGTAATCATCCATGGCTACAAAGGAAGGGGAACATTCCACATCTTCAAGCGGTGGTCTACCAAAATTCAGAGGAGATTCATCTTGATATTCGAGTGGATGCCCAATTGCCATAAGAATTTGAGAAGTTAGGGCTACATAACACATGTCATTTTGCATTGAGTTTTAGAAAAGATAGTACGCCGAGTCGAGAGTCAACCCATGTCCTATCTTTTTCGCCCAAACCATTTGTTACCATCCTTCTTTTTGAATCCACCTGAGCAAGGCACTAAGACCCATTTCTCCATCTTTAGCAGTCAGGAGAAACCATGAGCAATGAGCATGCTAACCAAACGAAGGGTGCTACTGGCAGAAGAACGAACCTGAAGGGGGAGCTGACGGGAGATGATTTTCCAATTTATGAAGACCGGAGCCTTCAATAAGAGAAGGGGGTGCAATCAACATTCCGGGCCTTGATGGGCAAGTTAGAAGAAACAATCCTCCATAGAGCCTTGCTAGGACAACCATTTGCCCAAGTAGCCATAAAGCAATTTCGGGATGCCATGGGACAATATGCACTTGTTGAAGACGTGATAAAGGGCATCCAACTCCAGAATTCCGCACTCACTCGAGAAAGCATCAAGGCAAAGGAAAGTCTCTGGGAGTGCATTAGGGAGCTAAGGGAAAGCAAGTGGGATGATTGGGGTGATGTTTCGAGATCCGAGGAACTCAAAGTCGCAAGATGGCATGATGACCGATAAGAAAGATGAAGACAATCGACGAGACAGTGATGGTCGAAGTCCAACATGATGACCCGATGGAAACTATCACTATAGTCCCCTGGAGAAAGCTTGTGTACTCGGACAAGATTGAATGGGTGATGAGGGAGGATGCTTAGAACAGCTAATGGGGAGGATAAGAAGACTTGGGGTTTCAAAGTGTCAAGTTTGTTTTTCTTTTCTCAAAATAAAATAGGGTTGAAGTCTATCCATGTTAACTTCACCCCAAAGAGTCACTGCTGTCTGTCCTTAATTAGTGTCTTTTTGTTTAGTACTCATATAATGAATATTCTTATCCCCTCATTTATAAAAACGATGTCTTAAACCATATCAAAATTTATCAACTTAGTTTGGGAACCATAAAATGAACTACGAAGACCTGATCCAGTAAATCAAATCAATTTCAGATCAAATATTTTATCTCAAATTGATAAGCCTGGCTTGTGAGGTCATTTCCTTAAAGAAAACAGAAAAGAAAATAAAAGAAAAGAAAAAAGAAAAAAAAAGAAAAAAGAAAAGGGGATGTGCTCCCCCAACCAATGTGTCATTTAAACTTCTCGAGGAAAGCACTTTTTCGTGACTTCAAAAAAAACTAAACATTATTTTCTACTGGTACGTAGGTAACTCTATTAAGGAGCTCGGTCTAAATAAAGTTCGGTTCCTAAGCTAAGTTGGTAAAAGATGATAGGGTTTAAACTTGGGTCCCATCTACTGAGAAAGCCTCCCCCAAATATTCCAAATTATTGTCCTTAGACTCTTCTTGGTCATATTGGCGAATCAAAAAAGGATCAAAATCAAGCCGCCCCCAGAAGGTGCCACAACAAGAAGAAAAGACTTGGAGCTCGCCTTCACCTGGCTGAACTTTGACCGCCATGCACCTTTGAGGAAGAAAGTAGAAGAAAAATGGAGAAAGAGAGGGGGACTAGTCCGCTAGGTTGAAAACCGGAAAGGGTGGTCTAGGATGTTAGAACCTTTGTCTTCATGGTTCATTCATTACAGGTTTTGATAAATGACAAACCAAGATCATAACCAAGATGAAGCAAAAAGAAATCGAGCAAACAAGCACTCAACCAAAGTGATCAAGTACTCAAGTGAAGATATGATCAAGAGTTGAAGTGCAAAGAAGAGCAAGAGAAGTTAGGACCTATTTGTACAAGGTAAAACACTCAACTT
>JAKUCV010006581.1:0-88965 GCA_028386065.3 Turnera subulata
GTTGTTGCTGTACTATATCAGTTGTTGATTAGTTTGGTGTGTAATGGATTGAATAATGGTCCCCGGGATCGGGTGACGAATATTGTATTTGGGAATTGTTGTATTGTATTATACATTGTATGTACTGTCTGCTACTGTAGTAAGAACAGTTCCGGCACGTGTTTACCCTGTACGGTAAATACGGGTCGGGGCGCTTCATTACATGGTTTGAGCCAATTTGGATATGTGATGAGTAATTATTCTTGCATATATGCTCTATGTGTTTTATTTAATCAGTATATGTGTGAATTTATTATTATAGTTGCTTATGTTTATGATTTAGATCTATATATGAAGTTTTCATTATTTTTGTGATCTGAATACTATTGGAACTTCTGAAGAGGTTTCCAAATCCGTGCTATATTTAAGGAAAAAGTTTAAGATAAATTTTTTTGAAAAGATTAGATTAATCGATTGGTCTTGAAGTACCACATCACACTACAACTTTTGAAGAATTGCTGAAGAGTATTGGTTTATGGAGGATTCCAAATATCAAGGGATGCCAAAATCAGGGGGAGTAGAATACGCACTGCACTCTTTTTTCCTCCACCAAGTTTTTGTCCCACTTGGTTTTTCTTGGTAAGGTTTTTAACAAGGCAGTACTTCTTAAGCGTATTCTATCTAAGGTGCAATGACATTCAAGAGGGAGTGTTATAAATAAATTATGGTGAATGTCATTGTTATCATCTAGTAAAACTCATTTTTACCATATCCGAATTTACCCCTGGTAAATACTTTACCCATACACCAAACTTCTACTTGGAATTATCTCTTTGGCTAATTATCCTCCATAATTCCATTTGTCATAATCCTAATATCATCTTCCTTTACCTAACATCCCTTTGATTTTATCCTTTTTAATTAATCATACTTATTTGTTTTTATTCTCCCATTTCCAACTATAAATACCCCTTCATTCCTTCACTTTGATATACTTACTTCCTACCATAAGATTTGAAGCGCCCCGACCCGTATTTACCGTACACAGTAAACACGTGCCGGAACTGTAATGACTCAACCAACAAGCCCCACATACAGTGTAAACAATAGAAAACTGGCTCAACAGCCCAAAGTATAAACCTCATAAATCTGGCCCTTCGGCCCAACAACAAAATATCACATCCGGCCCAAGGCCCAATAATAACAATAAACAGCACAGCAGAAGACTTAATAACTCACAAAGACACTGTATGCAACACATGATGCAAACTATGGATCCAAGCCCTGTCCAAGGGATAACGCCGCAGCCTGTCTGAAATGCACCAAACCTGTACCAAAAATAACTCATCCTGTATACTAAAATTACTCAAGTCGAAAACAAGTAAAATCCACCAAAATACACCAAATCGAAAGACAAGACCCGAAATCGGTCCATAACCGAAAAGACTCCAATAAAATCCAATTTTCCAGTTTTATCTTTCCGGGCCCCGTCACGGATAAGCTAGGGTCGTACCAGGTTATCAACCTGTTCCTGATGCCAGATCAAAAAGAACCCGGGATCAACATCCCAATAACAAACTCAGGGATCAACATCCCAATCAAACCGGCATCAACATGCCCATCACAAGTAACCCAGATCATGGCACCACAAAACAGTCTCAAACCATCCGGTCGTACCTCTACTTACCACGTGACAATTATATTATCATCAACCAAAATCATATCTCAGGGATCAACATCCCTAACCCAAAATACCAAGGATCGACATCCTTATCACAATTTATTAATTAATTCTTTATACTTAATCCAAAAGACACAGAAAATCAACACGAGGATAAACATCCAAAAATCAACATGGGATAAACATCCCGACCACAATCAAGACAATGGGATTAACATCCCGAGACAAACCACAACAAACACCATACTCAACAATGCAATAATCCACAAAACAAAATAACCGAGTAATATAGGCACATATTGAAGGAAATCCATCCTCACCTTGGCCGATTACTCAACTCCGGAAGCAATGACCGGTCCGACGCCGGCTCCTCGGAAAACTGCCCGATATCCAAACCTATACAACAAAACAATACATACACATAAATGCACATAATCGGTATGCTATGATGCCAATACTACGAAATTACCCATCCCGGTTATATATCCTTTATGATTTCCATTTATCGAAAATATTTTATCGTACGTATATCCAAATATAATTTCGGTACCATACTTTAATCAAAACTTTCCTTTAAATGTTTATATATAATAATTATACTTTTTCTTCCAAAATAACAACAATATAATTTTCCTAGAAATTATATCATATATATGTGTTTTCCCAAAATTATTTCCATAATATATATTACTTACCAATAATAATTATCAAATATTATTATATTAGGAAACCATACTTCCAGAAATATAATTATATAAACTTTATTTTCTGAAAATAAATACGAATTATAAATATACATATATATATTTTCTAAAGACAAAATACATTTCCAAATCATTATATATCAATATAATAATCTATTTTTTTAGAAATATTGATTATGTATACTATATATATATTTCCAAAAGTATTCCCATAATTAATTATATACCAGTGAAAATAAATATATATATATATATGTATTTATTTATTTATTTATTATTTATTTATTATTTTTTTATTTTCGGACTGGGCCAAATAGTGTCAACCCAACCCACTGCACAGGCCAATCCAAGCCCATGCAGCAGGCCCAGGTGACCAGCCCAATCAACCCAGCCCACAAGCACCAAACCCCTCAACAAAACCTAACCCAAACCATAAGCCCAAGTTCAACAAAACCCAAACTAAAACCCTTATGCCAAACGGTCAACCCGACCCATCAACACCAACCCGTGGCAGAACCGGGTCGTCAACCATTCGGTTGCTGCTCACCTCGGTTGCAGCGACGGCAGGGCGAAGGCGGCTAGGCGGCGGCACGACGAGCGAGCTACGAGGCAGGCGACTCCGAGGCGGCGCGAGGGTGTCGTCGGTGGCAGCTGCAGATCCCGGTGCAGCGTCGTCGCAGCGGTTGCTCGGGTTGCAGGTGGTCGCGGGTCGACGGCTGCAGGTGAGGCGACAGCAGCAAACTCGGGAGGCGAGGCGGCACGGTTGCGTCTGGGCGGGCGGCGACTCGTCCTCGGCAGCGGTAGGAGGAAGGCACTTGGTCGGCAGTGTCGGGTGGCGAGTATGGTGGCGGCGCGGCAGGGGAAGAAGGAGAAGAGATGCAAGGGGGGTGACGGGTGACGGTGGTGGTGGCCGGCCCTCTTCCTTTCCCTTTTCCTTTTTTTTTTCTTTTCTTTTTTTTTCTCTCTTTTTCTTTTTCTTCCCTCTTTCTTTTTTTCTCTCTTTTTTTTTCTCTTCTTTCTTCTCTTTTTTTTTTCTCTTCTTTCTTTTCCTTCTTTTTTTTTTCTTCTCTTCCTCCCTTCTGCATCTTCACTGGCTTTAAGCTGTTTTTCTTTTTTTTTTCTTTTTTTTACTATTCCACTTGTGAGTCAATAATGAAATTCGTCCGCATTACGGGCGAGTCCAGTCCGGACCAGAAAATAACTGATGCCCCCTTAGTTATTTTCCGGTGTGATTTTTCGAGAAATTCCGAAACCCGAAAAATACCAACTTAGTTCCGAAAAATCCACGGGAAAATCACAAGCGCGGGAAAACCCTCGGTTTCGAAAAACGACTCCCGATTTACCTTGGATTAATTACCCAAGATTAATTCAACAGTAAATCACTGTAGAAAGACTTCTACAGTCCCGGTAAAAATCAAAATTTTTACCCGGGCTGTTACAAGATTACTCTCTTAATTTCCATACACATACACCTCTCCTCTCCATCTCCCTTCATCTACATTTTATTAATCTTCATTATTACTATTACTATCAAAGTTGTATTATTACTATTAATGGTGTATTACTTCCATCAAGGTTAGATTATTACCTTGATCAAGCTTGTATCATTCCATCAAGAAGTGAATTTCTCCCCCAATTTTATAACACAAAAGTTAATTTTGAAGTTGTAAATCTTATCACAATAACAACTTCCTAATAATAAAGGGTTTTTTTCCTCTCTCTCTTTCTTTTAAAGAAATTCTAGATCTATAAATTTGGGGTATCGGTCGACCACTTTCTTTCTAGCGAGAAGCCCTCATAGTCTTCTCATTTAGTTTTTTGCTTTCTTCCTTTTACTTTTGTTTGTTAATCCCACTTCTATGGATTTTTAGTATCCTTTTGTGGATTAGTTTTATCCTTCAGGGAGCCCTCTTCATTTTCTTTGATTAATTATTGTTTCTTGAAAATAAAACTATGGGAGCCAAAATTTTTGGAAGAATAATTGATTTGAAGAGTAGATCTTTATTTACTGCTGAAATTCACCAATAAAAAATTTCACCCCACAAGTATGCCTCACATTCACCTATTGGCATGGCGGTTGTGGCGCGAACCATACAAATTATAACACCCGTAGAGACGCTTGTCGTTGGAGTAGTGTGCTTTTGTAAATCTTCTTTCGAAGGAAATAAATCTTGTTGTATAATTTTATGTAGTAGGTTGAGAGAAATTCTTATGTCAAATTTTTCTTCTGATAATTTAGATCTTCAAATATGTATTTTCAGATCGCTAAATCAGTTTCTATGAATGAAGAATGCTCCGTTTCTTAAAAAAAAAAACTTATCACAATAACAAAGAGGGGAAGAGATTGAATTACAATTTAAAATTAAATCATTATTGTGAAGGAGAGATTTTATTGTAAAAGCCATAGCTTCTGGTCAAACCGTGAACACTAGTATCGTTTAAGCAAAACCACCTCACCAGTCCCTAAACGACGTCACCCTCACCATCTCTTCGTCTTCTTCTTCCTTTGCTTCCTCACGTGTGAACCACCGCATGCAGCACCACCCCGCCATTATTATCAGTTTCTCTCTTCCCAATTCGCTCGTCACCACCAGCAAACCTCTCCTCCTCCACTCTCTTCCTCGCCGCGGCCCTCCACCCGATGACGACGCTGAGCCAAGTCGAGCAGTGAGTCGTGCTTCCCCGTCGCCTTCCTCTACTCATCTGCTCACACCGCCGCCCTTCACCATACCTGCAACCGCGCCGCCTCATCGACAGAAGCCAGCGCCGCCTTCTTTCTCCTCGCGTCACACCGCCACCTACTGGCGTCCTCACCTCGCGCTTCCGTCGAGTCGTGGTGAGTTGACTCGCCGGTTGCAAGCTGGGCTAATGGCTTGAGCTGGGTCTATGGGTGGGCCTGAGTGTTTGACCCAGGCTTTAGATTGGGTTGAAGTAGAAGGACCTGCTCAAGGGCTTACTTCGTAGGCTGGCCAGTTCCTATACATATATATACATATATAACCATACTTTTATTAACGGTATAATAATGATAATTATAATGACGATAATTTCATATATGTGCATATATGAATATATATTCTGGAAGTATGAAAATAATTATGAGGTACCATATATTAATATTATATATAAATACACATATTATATATATACCAAGGATATATTCCGGGTATAAATAATATTTAAAATATAATAGTACTATAAATGGAATATGATATTAGATAATTATATGCATATCATTTTGTTGTGCATTTATGTGATTATATGTTAATACACCTAGGTGAAAAGAACATAACGTGGGCTTGGAACCCGTGGGAGAAACTCACGAGGAATTTATCGGCTAAGGTTGGGAAGAGTAATTATTAATATGCTGTTCGTTTTACCAAGTTGTGGTTTGTTAATATCATGCTGAGTATGCGTTGTTGTGACTGTGAATGGTTGATGTGTTGTATATTGTGCTGTTAATATTGTTGTTGTTGTTGTTGTGCAATGAGTATGAGATAGTACCGAGAGTACTAGTGATGAGATAACAGTTGTGGTTAAGATTATCCAGACGAGCTGAGAGCTAGAGTGCTTGCTCGGGACAAGTTATGAGGATTTATTGACTGTGTTAAGAAATAACGGTGAGTAATGATAAAAATGGAATCACCTAGATAGTTAGAGAGCTACAATTAAGTGTTGGTACGACCAGATGGTAGTCACTTGAGATTGTATTATGATTGATTTTATGAAATGATAGGGAGGACTGCGGGACTCGGTTGATTTGTTACGGAAAGGACTGCGGGACTTTCACGGGGAACTGCGGGGCACGGTTATTTGTGGTATTTTGGATTTAACATGGAGCACCTTGGGACTAGCTAGTTCGGCTACTAGGCACGACCAACATTTAACTTGTGATAGGGGCCCTGCATAGCTCGCTCCACATGATTAACATGTTACATGCATCTTCATATTGGTATCGCGATATGGATCCGGTTGAGGGACACCAGCCTGCTGAACAGTTACACTTGGATGGAGACCAAGTATCGGCTGACCAAGCACCTCACTCCGGAGGTGGGCAACAAGCGTATGGTGGAGCACAAGGGATGCCACCTGCGCTACCGTTGGAGATGATGCACATGATGACACAAATTCTCCACAACCAAACCGTCCGAAATGAAGGACCGATTGATGATCCGGTTTATACCAAACTAACCAAGCTTGGAGCTGAAAACTTCTCAGGAGCAATAGATCCTCATGTCGTAGATGAGTGGTTGCGTCAAAACACCAGGGTCATGCAAAAACTGAGATGCACAGAAGACCACTGGGCAAAGTATGTCGCTTCTCTCTTTAGGGAGACAGCTACCACCTAGTGGGAATCCGTCACACGAGACATGCCAAAGCCTATAGTGATGCCCTGGACAGAATTCACGAAATTATTCAGGGATAAGTACATCATTGACCAGTTCCGAGAGCGCATGCAGTGTGAGTTCTTAGAGCTGCGATAGAACAACTTGACCGTGATGGAATATGAGGAGAAGTTTAACCGGCCGTCTATGCACGTGGGAAATCTTGTGGCTACCGTGGAAGCCAAATGTCAGCATTTCTAGAGAGGACTACATCCCGACTTCAGAGCAATCATGGGGTGTAAGGAATATTCTGGAAACCAGGCTGTGGTGAAAGAAGCCTAGAAGACTGAAGTAACCTGGTTAGACCAACAGGAACTTCATCGAGAAGCCCGAAAGAGGGCAGCCATAACGGTTCCTGTGAACCAGAATAAGAGGACCTTTGTGACTATGACCAGTGCACCAGTAGTCGGACGAGGCCAAAACTCGTCAGCATTATATGGACGTGGATGGAACAACAATCACAGATCCTCTACCGGAGGATGAACCGGAACTAGAGGGACCACCTCTGGTGATAATCGTACCAAAGATCCTTTGTCCACAGTTAGATGTTTTGAATACAACGAGTTGGGACACTATCATTTTGCATGCCCGAAGCTTAGAAGGGCCGAGAACTCTACCCCAACGCAGACCGTTCCAGTCTCGGTAGCAAGTATACCAAGTGGATCTGGAGGTGCCGAACGAGGTCGTGGACGAGGAAACTCCTCTGAACAGACATAATCTGCTGCTAATCAGAGTGTAGCGGTTCCTAGAGCCTTCGTGATTACTACAAAAGATGATCCTGATGTCGCCCAAGTGATTGGAGGTACCTTTATAGTTTATGATGTTGTTGCACATACATTAGTAGATCCTAGAGCTATACATGCTTTCATAGCTCAGAACCATGCCATACAACATAACTATGGATATGAGAAGCTAGAACACCTAAGGAGGGTTGGGTTACTTGTAGGTATTATAGTAAGGTAGAGCATGTATGTTTGGACGTATCCTTAGTATAGGCAAAGAAACCTTTCCTGCCCAACTTATTGTCATGAACATGGGAGGTTTTGATATAATCTTGGGCATGGATTGGTTGTCGAAGTATTGAGGAATGGTGAATTGCCGAGCTAAGCAAGTGACGCTGACATCCGCCAAAAATCAACCGATTATCTTGACTGGTATAAGGAGAGCAGCGACCTTATGCCGTATCTCTGTTACTCAGATTTCGGAATGAAGCAGTATGGTTCGAACACCTTGTTGACTCTTGTCACAGGTGAAGAAACTCGGGATCCAACTCCCGAGGATCTACTAGTAGTGAAGGAGTTCCCCGATGTGTTTCAAGAAGATTTACTGGGATTGCCTCCCGGTAGAGAAGTGGAGTACACTATCGGCCTAGTACCTAGAGTTACCCCCATCCCGATGGCACCTTACCGGATGGCACCAACGAAAATACAGGAGCTAAAGAAGCAGCTAGATGAACTACTCGAGAAGGGTCTCATTAGACCTAGTACCTCAGTATGGGGTGCACCAGTGTTGTTCGTAAAGAAGAAAGATGGTAGTATGTGGATGTGTGTAGATTATCGGTAACTGAACAAAGTGACAATAAAGAACAAGTATCCATTGCCAAGGATTGATGATATCTTCGACCAGTTACAAGGAGCTACAGTGTTTTCCAAGATTGATCTCCGATCGGGTTACCACCAGATCAAGATTGCAGAGAAGGACATACCAAAGACTGCATTCTACACTCGGTATGGCCACTTCGAGTTCACAGTGGTACCTTTCAGGTTAACCAATGCACTGCAATGTTTATGTGCTTGATGCACTTGGTCTTGAAGGAATTCCTTGACAAGTTTGTTGTAGTCTTAATTGACGACATCCTCATCTACTCAAAGGACAAGAAAGAACATGAAAAACATCTGAGGATAGTACTCCAAAGGCTACGGGAGAAGAAACTATACGCCAAGTTCAGCAAGTGTGACTTTTGGCTTGGAGAAGTTTTCTTCCTTGGACATGTAGTAGGTAGAGAGGGGATAAAGGTAGATCCTGCCAAAGTTGAAGTTGTTCTAGAGTAGGAGCCTCCTAAGAATGTGTCCAAAGTTAGGAGTTTTCTTGGCCTTGCAGGATATTATCAGAGGTTCATCAAAGGTTTTTCTTTGATAGCCAGTCCCATGACGAAGCTATTAAGGAAAGAACAAACCTTCACCTGGAGTACAGAATGCCAGAAGAGCTTCGAGGAGCTGAAAAAGAAGCTAACCACAACACCAGTTTTAACAGTACCCAAGCCAAGTGTAGAGTACGTGTTCTTCTGTGATGCCTCAAGTCATAGGTTAGGTGCTATACTTATGCAAGAAGGTCAGGTTATTGCATATGCCTCTAGGCAATTAAGGCCTTATAAAAAGAACTATCTGACGCATGATCTGGAGATGGCAGCTGTGATTCTAGCATTGAAGATTTGGAGACACTACCTGTTCGGGAAGAAGTGCAGGATCTTCACCGACCACAAAAGCCTCAAGTGCATCATGACTTAGAAGGAGCTCAACTTACGACAAAGACGATGATTTGAGCTACTAAATGATTATGATTGTACTATCGAGTACCACCTTGGAAAGGCTAATGTAGTGGCCAATGCCTTGAGCTGAAGACAGCCAGAAGAAGCCTCCACTACTTACTCGATGTCCTCACTCATTGAGTTAAGAAAGTTGGGAGCTAACTTGATGGTTGATGATATAGGAGCCTTGCTAGCATATATGAATATTAAGTCCAACCAGAGAGGATGGATTGTGGAACTACAAGATGGAGATTCTGACCTTGTCAAGCTGAAAGAAGGACTACGTGGCGGTAAAGAAGATAAGTTCTGGATAACTGAAGAAGGAGCACTGATGATTGAGAAATGGCTTTGTGTACCCAAAGTCGGAGACTTGCGTAGCCAGATTCTGGAAGAAGGACATATGGCCCCGTATACTATGCATCTAAGAAGTACCAAGATGTACCAGAATTTGAGGAGTCATTACTGGTGGACTCATATGAAGAAGGATGTGGCAGAATACATTGCGAAATGCATCACCTGTAAACAAGTGAAAGTAGAGCACCAAGCACTAGCCGGGAAGATGAGGTCTCTCACAATACCAGAATGGAAGTGGGAGATGATCATGATGGACTTCATGATAGGTTTACCAATGACTCAAAGGAAACATGATGTCGTTTGGGTCATTGTTGTCCGATTGACCAAGACAGCTCATTTTCTTCCTATCCGCCAAACTGATACCATGGACACATTGGCTGGGAAATATGTTGCTAAGATCGTGAGACTGCATGGTATAACCAAGTCTATAGTGTCTGATCGAGATCCGAGGTTTACCTCTCGATTCTGGAAGAGTCTAAAAGAAGCGCTCGGTACTAAGTTGAGCTTCAGTACTGCCTTTCATCCACAGACGAACGGGCAGTCTGAAAGGACAATCCAGACGTTGGAAGATATGCTTAGGGCTTCTACACTCAACTTTATTGGAAGTTGGGATAAGTGTCTACCCTTGGCGGAGTTTGCATACAATAACGGTTATCACTCCAGCATTGGTATGCCACCTTTGTGAAAGGAAGTGTAGAAGTCCAGTTTGCTGGGATGAAGATGGACTTCGGTTGATCATTGGTTCGGATTTGGTCAAACAAAAAGTTGATAAAATCCAGACAGTTAAATAGTGCATGAGAGCCGCACATGATAGACATAAGAGTTATGCAGTCAAACACCGACGAGAGATGGAGTATCAAGTTGGTGAAAAGGTTTTCCTTCGAGTTTCACCATGGAAAGGCGTAATCAGGTTCGGAAAGAAAGGAAAGTTACGCCCCATATACATTGGACATTATGAGATCGGAGGAAAGGTCGGACCTTTGGCTTACAGGTTGGCATTACCTGAAGAGTTATCACACAAACATAACATGTTCCATGTCTCGATGCTAAGGAGATACCGATCAGATCCAAGTCATATAGTGACACCGACAAAAGTTAAAGTAGCAGAGGATCTGACATATACAGAAGTAGCGGAGCAGAATTTTGAACGAGAAGTACGACAGGTAAGGAAACGCACCATTCCCATGGTGAAGGTCAAATGGAGCAAACATTCAGCTAATGAGTCTACATGGGAAGTCGAAGAACATATGCGAACACAGTACCCGCATCTCTTTGAAGAATCGGGATTGAATTTTGGGGACGAAATTCCTTAAAAGGGGAAGGCTGTAACAGCCCAAGTAAAATTTTGCATTTTACCGTGACCGTAACTCTTTCGTACAGTGATTTACCGTGATAAATTAACCTTTGGTAATTAATTCATGGTAAAACGAGCATCAGATTCCAAATCTGAGACTTATTCCATACCTCGGTTATTTTTACGGAATTTCTGGGACAAGTTGGAATTTTTCGGATTTGGAAAGCTGCAAAAAGACGGTTATAACTCTAGGATTGTTAGAAAACCAAAAGAGTTTAGAGGGGCGTTAGGGACATTTTGTAGGTTCGGATTCTTTCATGCTCAATTATGCGCGTATACAGTAACACTTCATAATTCTGCAATAGTTTTGACTATTGGCTGACACCTTTATTTCTTTTCTTTCTTTTCCCCATCCTTCCTTTTCTCACCATTACAACATGTACCCTTTTTTTCGTTTCTCTTTTTCTCACTATAAAAACCATAGCTTCCTATCACACCGTGCACACCAGTATCGTTTGTAAACAGCTTCCCAATACTTGTCTGCTCATTCTCTACACTTACTACTCACTAGCTACCCATTCACATTTTCCATACAGTATTATTATTATTATTAAAAAAACAAAACCACCTCACCAGCCCCGAAATGATGTCACCCTCACTATCTCTTCTTCTTCTTCCTTTGCTTCCTCACACGTGAACCACCGGACGCAGCACCGCCCCGCCACCACCATCAGTTTCTTTCCTCCCCCTTCGCTCGCCACCACCAGTAAACCTCTCCTTCTCCACTCTCTTCCTCGCCACGCCCCTCCACCCGACGACGACGCCGAGCCAAGTCGAGCAGTGAGTCGTGCTTCCTCGTTGCCTTCCTTTGCTCGCCTACTCACACTGCTGCCCTTCACCGCACCTGCAGCTGTGCCACCTCATCGACAAAAGCCAACGCCGCCTTCTTTCTCCTCGCATCGCGCCGTCAACTCTTGACATCCTCACCTCACGCTTCCGCCGAGTCGTGGTGAGTTGACTCGTCGGTTGCGAGCTGGGCTAATGGCCTGAACTAGGTCTATGGGTGGGCTTGAGTGTTTGGCCCAGGTTTTAGACTGGGTTGAACTAGAGGGACCTGCTCAAGGGCTTACCTTGTGGGCTGGCCAGTTCCTATACAGACATATACATATATAACCAGAATTTTATTAACGGTACAATAATGATAGTTATAGTGACGATAATTTCATATATGTGTATATATGAATATATATTCTGGATGAAAATAATTATGAGGTACAATATATTAATATTATATATAAATACATATCATATATATACCAAGGATATATTCCGGGCATAAATAATATTTAAAATATAATATAAATGGAATATGATATTAAACAATTTTATGCATATCATTTTGTCGTGCATTTATGTGATTATATGTTAATACACCTAGGTGAAGAGAACGTGAATGTAGGCTCGGAACCAGCGGGAGAAACTCACGAGGAATTTATCGGCTAAGGTGAGGATGAGTAATTATTAATATGTTGCTCGTATACCATGTTATGGTTTGTTAATATTATGCTAAATATGCCTTGTTGTTAACATTTTGTTGTGACTATGAATGGTTGATGGGTTGTATATTGTGCTGTTAATATTGTTGTTGTTGTTGTTATGCAATGAGTATGAGATAGTCTCGAGAGTAATAGTGATGAGATAACAGTTGTGGTTAGGATTATCCAGACGAGCTGAGAGGTAGAGTGCCTGCTCGGGATAAGTGATGAGGATTCAATGACTGTGTTAAGATATAACGGTGAGCAATAATAAAAATGGAATCACCTAGATAGTTAGAGAGTCACAGTTAAGTGTTGGTACGGCCAGATGGTAGTCACTTGAGATTGTATTATGACTGATTTTATGATATGATAGGGAGGACTGCGGGACTCGGTTTATTTGTTACAGGAAGGACTGCGGGACTTCTGTCGGGAACTGCGGGTCCGGTTATTTGTGGTATTGGATTTAACGAGGAGCACCCTAGGACTAGCTAGTTCGGCTACCAGGCACGGCCAATATTTAACTTGTGATAGGGGCCTTGCTAATAAAACTGGTTAAGTCTAGTAGGCTAGTTGTTAGGAAAGTCAATATGTGAGCATAGGTTCGGTTGATTTTATGCCTCTTTTATGTGTTAATTGTTCTTGATAACTTGGTTGTACTAGTTGTTTGAATATTAATCATTACTTGTGGATTTTACCTGGTGAGCACTTCGGACTCACCCCTCGCCTACGTGACTCGGTCACGTAGACTGATTTATTCTTAGTACAGGATCATTCCAAGTAAGCTGTGGCGTACCCTATGCCAAACATGGATCCATATTCTGCTGAATCTTACATTGTGGTGCGCTGCTGTTATTTTTTAAGTCTTCCGCTGCTGTTGTGTGTCACTCTACTTATGTTGCTGGTTGTTGTTGAGACTGTTATTTGTAATAATTGTCCCCATGCTCGGGTGACGTGTGTAGTTTCCTATATTACCTTGTGATTTGGCTTGACTTTATTGTATGTCCTGAATGTTATCTCGGTAACAATAAGAAGGCCCACGTGTTTACCGTGGATAACAGTAATTACGGGTCGTGTCATTTCAAACCAACTAGTTATATATATTTAAACTCAGTAGCATGTTTAACATTATTTTTTTTAGTTATTTATACTGTTATTCATAAAAAAATAACTCATATTTATTGAGAGATATATCTTAGAATATTATAATAAGGATGTAATTATTCTATTAGAAATATTGTAATAACGCGCGTTGGACCAAAACCAATTTTTTTGTCCAATGCATTTTTCAGTGGATAGAACCAAGTCCAATGAACAAGCCAATTTTTCTTCTCTACATTTGCTTAATTCCAAACTTGTCCAATAATGACACAACCCTAGCCCCTTTCCATTCTTTTCATTTTCTGTACTCAACTCTCTCTCTCTCTCTGATTTCCTCTTGTGCGCAGCCAAGGCCACTCTTTTTCTTCTTCAATCTTTTTTTATTCTTCAGCCTCTCTCCTCTTCAAATTCTTCTCTTCCTCCTCCCTTTTTCTTCTTCTCTTCCTTCTTTTCTTCTCCTTCTCCTTCTCTCTTTTTTCTTCTTGGCTTCGCCTTCTTCAATTCGTACTTCCAATTTAATCTGGTCCATGTCTTATGTTTTCCTTCTTGCTTCTTCTCTTTTTTTCTTCATCTCTTCTTCTTCTCCCCTTCGTCTCTTCTAGTGCTGCGACATAACCTAAACCATAAAGCCCTTACCCAATTGATAGAGTTGTTGAAATTGTTTCCTTCATTATTTTGTCTCTGGTTATAGGCTACAAGTTTTATTTTTTCAAAAAAGAATGCAATTAAGGATGAATTGTTGATATTGATTTGTAATATCGTTATTTAATTTAGTTTTTTTAGAATGAAAATCACTTATATATTAGGCTGGTAAGGAAGCATCAGAGCTTACAATGTCAGAGATAGATGCAGGTATGCCTACATCCCAAATACAAAAACCAGTAGATATACCAAGTTGAGCAAGTTCATGCGCTGCAGCATTGGAAGAGCGTTTAACATGAGCGCAAGACCAGATAGAAAAACTAGATAGCATATTTAATAAACTAAGGAAGAGAATACAGGCACGGTTGATTGGATAAGAGTGCTCCGCAACACCTCACACCAACTGAAGACAATCTGACTCCCAACATATAGCATTCAGCCCAAACATTGTTGCCTGCTGAGAAAGTAATATGCCCCTGTGAGTCGCGTGCAATGACACCAACTCCAATGTACTCCTTAGTCTAAGTTGCATCAGTGTTGATCTTGATAATATCAGGAGGTGGTGGCTGCCAAGAAGTATCAAGAGGGAAGATGGTAATAGAGTGAGATGTTGCAATAGAGGGTGTTACACCAACTTCGTTCGAATGTGCCAACTGATATGCATGAAGGGATGTACTAGCAGCAAGTGCTATAGCATGGGGTCAAAAGCCTTGTCATTTAAAATACGATCATTATGCCCTTTCCATATCGACCAAATAGTCATGACAATTGCTTCAAAAGCATCAGATTGGACAGTGGAGTAAAGAGTTTTCAACCAGTGAATTTCATCATCAGAGTGGAAGGAAGGAAAATGGATACCAGACACCTGCCAAACTACCTTTGAGAAAGAACAATCACAGAATAGATGAATGGCACTCTTGGGACAACACTGGCACAAAGCACACAGGACTGAGACTTTAATATGCCTATGACAAGTTAAAGCTCATTTCAAAGGATTGAACACAAGTGTAAGCTCAAGATAAAGAACATAGGTGCAAGCACAAGTTTGCAGACTTAGAATCTCTCTCTCATATGCTGGGCTACTCTTCAAAGATGGTTTACCCTTCCTTGTAGAGCTTGAGTGAGTGGGAGTAGGTAGGGGCTCTCTCTCCAACGGCTGGTTGCACCAATAATGCTCAATGGATTGACCAAGATGCTTTACAAGTTGATGTTGGGTCCATTCTAGGAAGTCTACTCTCTTTGCAGCTCAGTTACACAAAAATTTTCCTTCTTTGGCACTTTGGGACCACAAGTGTGGACCACTTTTGACAATTGAGTTAAGAGGTGAGAGACAAGTGGTTCATGTCTTCTTCTCTATCTTGGACCACTTTCAGTAGCCATTGAGGCGGTTGGGAGCTTTCTTCAATGCTGTGAGGACCACCATCCACTTGCGGCAGGACCACATGATGTTGACAACTATGTGTGGATTCTTCTTGGAACCAAGCTGGTATGGTTTTGAATTGGTTCTTGTAAGAAACCAAGTTATCTGCTTTAGACATTATCAACACATAAATGACTTCTAAATAAGAGTCTGATTAGCTTGTTAATCATCAAAATCAATGTATAATAATTCATTAAACATGGTTGAGCATTTATAATCATATTAAGCCTATATTTAGGCTAACAGGTTGTTCGTCTTCGATTAATCCTTTCAAGAAAATTTCTTGATCATTAAAATTTTTGTGGTTCTTGATGAAGTATGCATTGTTTGTCAGCTAGTGAAAGAATTGGAAAACAAACAGATTACATTCAAGCAGAAGACTTTCACCCTATGAGCCTACTATATTTGTTTTATCATTTATAAAAGCATGGCATTAAAATGGCACTCTGTCCATAGTTTAGCCAATAAACAAAGTGAAGCGAACTGATCAAGTTCCACCTGATCATCTTTGTTTAATACCACCATCTCCGACTTCAAGTTAGATAGATGTGGTAGGAACACCCACCCTTCCCTTGATCTCCCTTGTCTTGCCCTGCCAAAACGTGACCAGCCAGGTACTGAGTGCACCAGCAAATATATCACAAGGTACCCACAGGCCTAGGCAACTAATGGGCAGAAGTTAGCCTGAAGGATAATGGCACTTAACCTTGAAGCATGCAATAAAACATAACACAATATATAAAGTACGAAGCTATTATTATTATAGCCACACAAACATGTTATATTCAAGCTACATCCAAAGGGGCACTATTTGTGTTTTACAAGCTAACACATTACTATTATGGACTCAAAAGCAAGGATTTAGGCCAAGTCTTGCTATATACCCATCGCCTATTGGTCTTGTCCGCTCGAGCCTTCCCACACCGGGCTGCTAGACCTCCTTGTCCTGAAATAGAAAGGAGCGGAAGGGTAAGTCCATGACTCAACAAGTAAAGACTGCATACAAGTAAGTAGCCAACAAATAGCATCCAACTGCAAGGTCACCGCATCACCGTGATCAGTCCACGAGTAAGCTCGTGTGATGAGTAGTAGGCCTACTTATGAGTCTTGGTTGCTCTGCCAGCATTTTACTCCTTAGCCCATAACCCCAAGTACGAGGCATAACCGAATAAGTCATGGAAGTGCCCTTGGCTTGCTACCAAGGCACACACAACGCCCAACACTACATCACGATCATCATATGACCAAGCAGCCACCTGCCACTACAAGGCCCACTTGATATCCAACACCTTATGCATGTGCCATGTATACAATGCATGTACATACAAGTGCACAACCCGTTTAGGGCGCACCAATTAAGCCAAGGCTATCACCAAATCATCAAAAAGTACCATGAGTGCCAATACCAAGCAATTGTATCATCTGCCCAGCCATAAAGCACTATTAGATATTACAAAAAGGTAGATCGAAGTTTCATGGTTAGCAAGACACACCACCCACTCCCAAAACTTCCTGGCCAATGGACAATCTCGCAAAACAAGCAAAATCGTCTCTATTTGCTTGGCATCAATAGGGACAAAAATCATCTGTAGCCAGATGGCAACGACATTCTTCCTTATTAGTCATCAACTAGTCATAGCCAACTTGCCAAAGAAATGATCGAATATATTAAGGTCCCGGCCACCGCCAAACCTCCTCGGGTTGCTCCTAATCCCCAGCATATAACAATCCCCACACCAAAATAAACTAAAATTTTCCTACCAGGCGTACCTTTCTAAACTCTCTTATATACACCACTGGATGAGCAAAGAGGAAGGATGCCTGCAATACACTCTGAATTAGGCAGCAAATAACCAATCCAAAGTACCAAGAGCAGTAACATAGTCGACCACTATCGTCAAGAATATATGTGTTGGTGTGAACACCCAAATTTGACCCATGAATATTCCTTGGGTAAATCGCATATATAGGGTCTGTACTATTACAAAAGTACCGTTTGGGGGTCTGTACTTTTATTTGTCCCTTTTACGGGTCTGTACTCTTATTCTTCGTCTCCTTTAGGGGTCTCAGGCAGCCCCGCAGATGACGTGGACTGCCCGGCCCGAAGGTGAGACACACGCACCCATATTTCGTTCAGAATGTTGCTTGTGAGGACTTCATGGGCTGGACGGGCATGAGGATCCAGAAGAGGACACTAGTGGAGGTGTTGTAGAGGGTAGTGAAGATTAGGGTGGTGGAGAGGTCAAGGTGGGAGACGAGGGTGCGGGTCCGGACTATGGGGATGAAGTTGCCCAGGTCACCATCGCGCCAAAGTCTATGAACTTGACGGCGACATCGACGCTGCTGCGAAGGCTCTGCTTGGGGTCAGGGAGGGGGAGGGTGGCGCGGTAGATGGATCTGAAGCAGCCTTGGCTGAGGCGAAGGGATGCAGAGAAGGAGTCCATGGCGCGGCAGAGGGTGGAGTAGGAGAAGCGGTGAGGTGGCTTGCGAGAGATCTTGCGGAAGCAGAGGGGGAAGAAGAGGAGGAAGGAGAAGGCGGTGGTGGAGGCGGCGCCGAGTGGAGGGTGGACGGTGGCGGCTTGTTGTCCTTCTTCACTAGGAGAAGGGGAAAACAAAGCATGAATTTTGAAAACTCATGCGTAATTTGTTTCCTTTCGTTTCTTTTTTTATTTCTATTAAATAATTATAAAAATTAAATTTATATTGAAATGAAATATTTTTTAAAATTAAAAAATACAAAACGGGACCCACTTGCCACGATGTACAGCACGTGCAAACCACACGCCTCATGCGGTGCGACATGTAAAAAAAGTGGGCGCGTATGCCTCACTTTCGGGTCGGGCAGTCCCCGTCATCCGCGGGGCTGCCCGAGACCCCTAAAGGAGACGAAGAATAAGAGTACAGACCCGTAAAAGGGACAAATAAAAGTACAGACCCCCAAACGGTACTTTTGAAATAGTACAAACCCTATATATGCGATTTACCCAATATTCCTCTAATTTAGATTTTAGAGGTGCTCAAACCATAAGATTATTGAGATGATTTGGTCTTTGGCTAAGGCACACTTGGAATTTATTTTAGTAGAATGTATATTTTATGAATTAGGATTTATGTATTTGGACCTTAGGATTAATGAGATGATTTAATCTTAGGATAAGAATATACTAAAGCCTAGTTCATCAAAATAATATCCCATTTTATTCATTTGGGCTTTCTTGTTTATTTTAACCCAATTATAGTGAGATGATTTATTTTTGGGTTAAGTATGAATTTGAGGGCCTAAGTTAATAAAATGTGGGCCTTCCAGAGTTGAGCAGCACATAAACACATTACTTGCAGACTAATTTTAGCTCTGATTTTCGTAGAAAATCAGAGTTAAATCATCCCTTAATAGTAAATGTGTTTTTGGTATGATTTGGGCATGAAATTGGGAATTGTGTAATCAATCAATTAGGAGATAATTGGGGGAAGCACTAGTCAATAAAAGAGGTGATTCTGGATTTACTAGGGGTTAATTACATGGTGGAAACAAATCAGGGAGGAATTAGAGGAAACCGGGTACAAAAACGGAAAGAACGGGGAAACACGGAGGTGTCGGGCGGCCATGGCGGCCATCCAGCCCATGACCGCCGGCCATGGCGGTCATGCATGCTCAGATTGCCCGATTTCCCCGATTTTCGCCCCTAATTTGATTCTACATGGTTTTGGCCCAGATTTTTTGCTGAGACCATGGTCATTAAGTAGGTCCACGCCCCTATACACCCCAAAACACTATAAATAGGACCCCCCACTCACATTTCAGGGGATCAATCACTCATTACACACACACCCCCATAAGCTTTATTTGCTTGGAGAAACTCTACTTCTCCAAGCCTAAAAAACCTTCTATAGGCAGAAACTCTGGAGGAATTTCGTGGGTATCATCATTAAAGAGGTAGCAAGGGGTAGACCAAGAGGGAATCAAAGATTGAGCTAAGGAACGGGAAGAAAGTGGATGCATAATTCAACCCAAACCAAGGAGCTAGAGGAAGGCTACAAGAGGTAACACTAAACCCTGTTGTGTTTATTATTTTCTGAGGTTTTGATGGTGATATTGTTGATGTGAATGTTGTGATGCCATGAACAAGAACTACGTGGGCTTTGAACCCGGTCGCCGGGGTACGTAGGTGGTCTCCAATGGTGGAGACTCAAGCCTAATTATTTTATTTTTCCCTTTTGTTCCAATTTTAGTTTTATTCTTATGTGATTTGCTTTCCACAATATGCACACTTGTACAAGGCATACATGTGTTTTTCAATTGCACAAAGTTTCGCCCCAACATGGATGGGTGTTTAACACCTTCCCATCCATGACGAACTCCCGGGCCTAATATCTTTGGTTCGCCAACCAGTTGCTTTAAAATGGAATCATGAAAGGTTTTTCCCGAATTTTGCCCTTTAATAAAATTCGGGTGGCGACTCCAAAGGTATTGGGTGTTGGTTAAGAAGAAGGTGTAAGGGTAAGGTGAGAACCTCCAAGTGATTTTGGGCCGGGTTCTCACCGCCATGCTAACTCTGCGTAGGGTGCTATATTGCATAGTGTGAATTGATGTGTCCAGTAAACGAACCCTGGGGTGTAAGTATACAAGTTTAAACCGGTGATAAATTTTTGGTGTTGTCTCCTAGGTTGACATATATGTTCAGTCGGTCTATCTTGTCTTAGGAAATTCACATTTGCATACATTCGGCATTGCATTTCATGTTTTTTCAAAGCACAAAAACGAATTCGAGCTAGGGTGTCTCATTTTTCAATTTCCAACCCTTTTGAACCTGAGTCTTCATAAAATATATATTTTAGGAGAATGAGAAAAATATTTTACGAATCTATTCCATCATACTTTCCCACCATTTTTAAAAAATAAAACAAAGCTCAAATCTAGGATTCTTGATGGCTATGAACCTCACTTCATGAAAGGCGTATCTAGAGGGCACCATGAGTAGAAAAGAAGTACAAACTGAAAAAGCGGATTTGATGAAGGAGTTGATGATCGAATTAGACGATGTTGATCTGAGGGTGCTTATCGACGATGTGAGAGCAAGGAAAGTTGAGTCTAATAAAGAGAATGAGGGGCAATCCTCGAAGCAAAGGGTAGGAAAAGCTGAAGGGAAGGAACTAAGGGGTGCCGATAAGGACAGGCTCAAAAAGCTCGAGGACATGGTGAAAAGCATAAAGAGAAGAGAAGATGACCGAAACTTGGATTGATTATCACTATACCCTAAAGCCCGTCTACCTGAGAAGTTTAAGAAGCCTGAAATGGAAAAGTTCAATGGGACCAGGTACCCCATAACCCATCTAAAGATTTACGTGAGGACGCTGCAACCTTTGGGGATAGGGCCTGAGATGATGGTCCAATTGTTTCAGAGAATTTTTTTCGGAGTTGCCTTGAAATGGTTCATGACTTTGGATGAGAACCTAATTAGCCGATCAGAGGATATGTGCGAGGAGCTCATGAAACAATACAACTACAAAACTGAGGTGGATGTGACCAAGAGGGACCTTGAGACAACCAAGCAAGGGGTCCAGGAAACATTTTCGACCTTTATCTCAAGGTGGCACAGCAAGGCCTCTTTGATGCTAAATAGGCCCACGGAAGAGGATCAAGTGCAAATGGTGATCATGAACCTTCAGCCAGTTTACTATGACCACATGGTGGGCAATTATTATGCCAACTTCAAGGCTCTGATTGGGGCGAGAATTCAATTGGAAGATGCCATAACATCTGAAAGGGTCAAGGTTGCCAGACATATCCACTTCAAGGGTGTAATGACAAAAGGACGATTGAAGTCAATAATGTGGATGCACATGCACCTCGTCTGGTCATCCCACCAACGAGAGAGTTCACTCTATTGCCCATGCCCATTGGAAAAGTGTTCAAGCAATGCATAAATGGCGGATTGTTGAAGCCTCTAGAGCCGAAACCATATGCAAACCCCACAGCTGATCAAAGCAAATATTATGAGTATCACCAGACTCAAGGACATACAGTTGACCACTGTGGAAGCTTACGCCATGCCATTCAGAACTTGATCGATAAGGGGTTGTTGACATTGCCTAGCATGCATAGATATTGATGAGAATTGAGAGTAGAGAGTCTAAATTTTCATAAAGAGTGACGGTTTAATCCCATTAGGCTCACTTTATTTTCAAGCATTTGAATAGCTGTACCTTTTAGTTCCTCTCAAGGAATAAAATTTTATTCCCTTATCTTTGTGTGGCAAAAATTTAACAAATTTTCTTGAAAGCCCCTTGACTTAACCCGAGGACCTTCCGATGAACTACGAAGACCTGATTCTATGGGTGTAAACCATTCCTACCTAAACACTTACCTTTTTCATCCTTCAAACACAAACCCAAGTTAACCTTCAAACATCTATCCATTCCAACCTCTACGCAGACCCCATCACATTCACCTTGAACACTTGTCTAAAAGAATTGCTTCCCGAAAATGAATCTAGCTTCCTAAAGAGTTTTATCCAAATGCACATGTTCATATGGGCCATTCTCCTCGAAAAAAATTGAAAAAAAAAAGAAGAAAAAAAGAGGAAAAAAAGAAAAAAAAAAGAAAAAAGAACGAGGGAAGGAAAAGTGACTCTTAGTGCCTAAATGATTGATTCATCACCCATTTTTTAAAAAAAAAAATCATGAAGAAGCCATGAATGAAAAAGACAAGTGTTCTCCTACAAACCTACCACATTCGACTTCCCACACGACACTTTCTTGACAAACATCTCAAATCAAGCACCACATCCACAGATACTTAGGTAACCTAGCAACAGGCCCGGTCTAATCGGTTCTTAGGTTGGTTCAATGGACAAGATTGGAGTTTGTTCTTGCATCTCAAGGTGAAATATGCCATGGGGGTATTCAAATACGAATTTTTCGGGCTCTGCCTCTCAAGATCGACAAAGTGTCATTCCTTTCTATCGAGCACACGGTTTCTTCCTCAAGGTTGTTATTTGGTCTCCCGCCAGCTCTGGTTATCCATTCGCCTACCTCTTCAACAGCTTCTCAAGCATATCTCCTATGGCTCATCATGATTGTGTCCCTCCAAGGGCTTGTGGTTGCTACTCCCTTGAAAAAGGCGAATAAAAGAAAAGAGAATCGAAAAAAAAGAGTCCGCTAGGTTGAAAACCCAAAAAGGCGGCCTAGGCAAAAGTTAGGACACGCCTGCTAGATTGAAAACCCGAAAGGCAGTCTAGGCAAAAGTTAAGGCAAAATAGGGAGAGTAGCCACTGGCCATGAAGGAGTGCCTGAACCTCATCCGCTCTCACGATGTCTCCTCACCTCCGACCTCATCGCTTTGCAAGATGATCTTTCATGCACCTAGAAGTTTTTAGTCGACCACTCATGGGGTTCTTATTTGAAAAAAATTGTTCATGGTCAATTGAGAATCCTTCACATGAAGCTTTAGTCTTTTTGATGGAATAATTCGTCTTTTCTTCAAGTTGCTTAACTTTCACCTTGGCTCGAATGATTTTCAATGCTCATGAATCCAAACGCATCATGAAGAGATAGATGGCACTTGCATCCATATGTGTAGAGCTAGGAAGCACTTGCATCCAAAAACTCGCATGTAGAAACTAGGGGCACCCCCATGCATTGAAAAGATTACACACTTAGACATGGTCATGCATCACTCACATATAGAACATGAATTTCTTGACAAGGTAGACTGGTTGAGGGTAAAGGTTCAACAAAGGTGACAACATTAGAGATTCATCACTTGATGTAGACTTACATTTCCTAGAGTTGTTAGCCGAAAAGGGGGGCATGTCAAGCCTTATTTTTTCGATTCGTCATAAATAACATCACGCAATAGAGGCACACGACCTTGAGGTTAAATCTACATCATGACATTAAGGGCACGGCGCACCTATGATCCGAATTAATAAGGCTGCAAGGGGCATGCTACCCCCATCTTTGGAGTTAGATTTCCAGGGCATGCTACCCCGCACGAATTTGAGATTTGCTTGGGGCATGTTACCTTGTCAGGTTTGAACCAATAGTTGGGGCATGCTATCCCGTTACGGGAGACAATACCTATTGAGACATGCTACCCCACTCCGATTGATTGATTCCCAAGAGCACAGCGGGCCCATCTATTGGACCGAAGGTTGAGATACCCAAGATGATTCTAAACTAAGGGCATGCTAGATCCTGTCTTTTCAAATCACAACTAGATGATGCTGGAGGCATCATGCCCCACCGCGAGAAAATTGAACCAGGGCCATGATGTGCCCGCATCTAGGCAAGGGGCACAACACACCCCACCTCTTTCAAACCTACTAGGGAACCTGAGAACACGAGAAGCTTGAGACATATATGATGCTAGGGGCACGGTGCCCGACCCTGTGTTGATTATGGACTAGTGAGCTTGAGAAATAGAGTAGACTTCCAGTTGTGGATAAGGAGCATGTTCAGCCTCAAAATTTAAGATCTCTTGATCCCTCACTTAGTCGCTTGGCTATATCCTCATGGATAAGATCTCTTGATCCCTCTCCTAGTCGTTTGGCTACATCCTCATGGATAAGATCTCTTGATCCCTCTCTTTGTCGCTTGGCTATATCCTCATGGATAAGATCTCTTGATCCCTCGTTTAGTTGTTTGGCTATATCTTCATGGATAAGATCTCTTGATCCCTCTTTTAATCGTGCGGCTATATCCTCAAGGATAGGATCTCTCGGTCTCTTCTTCTAGTTCCTTGACTATATTCTCACGAATAAGATCCCTTGATACCTCTTTTTGGTCTCTTTGACTATATCCCTTTAAGAAAGATAAACGATGGTATGGAGGCGAAGCACCCCGATTGATGTCAGAATACATAACCAAACCTCTCTTAGGGTACCGTGCCGTTAGTGCATTAGAAAAATATCCCACTAGGGTAAGGATGATAGATTTTCAAGAGAGAAAAGGAAAGTTTCCCCAGGGAGGACGATAAAATCCCTAGTTAGCAAAGATGAGATGATTCTTTGCTAACGACCCGATAGATGAGATGATTCTATCACAACCTTGGGATGAGGTGATTCCCAAAACCCTGGGATGAGATGATTCCCAGCAACCAATAATCTTGGGATGAGATGATTCCCAAAACCCCGGGATGAGATGATTCCTGGCAATCGACAACCTTCAGGATGAGATGATTCCTGAAGTGGAGCACGGGGTGCTCCGACCATGGACACACACCACACACATCAATTCACTCAAATTTCGTTGTTCCTTTTTCTTGCGTTGTTTCGTCCTTAGTTTCTAAGGACTCATCAATGAGGAGCATTTGTGAGCACCCAAATTTGATCCATGAATATTCCTCTAATTTAGATTTTAGGGGTGCTCAAACCATAAGATTAATGAGATGATTTGGTCTTTGGCTAAGCCACACTTGGAATTTATTTTAGTAGAATGTATATTTTATGAATTGGGATTTATATATTTGGACCTTAGGATTAATGAGATGATTTAATCTTAGGATAAGAATATACTAAAGCCTAGTTCATCAAAATAATATTCATGGTAGTCAGACCCGGACCGGCCCGGTTGGTCCAACCGAGGTAACCGGACCCGGAGGCCAGACCGGTCTGAAAGTCTTCTCGGTTCTGGTTGATTAAAGACCCGTCCGGGTCTGTCTGGGTTTTCCCGGTTATCCAGTTTTAGTTGAACCCGTAACGGATTTTTACCAGTTTTTCGGGTTGGTGTCCAACATCTTACCAATAAAAAATCTAAATATTAAGTTGCAAATAATGGGATTTAAACCATTGATTTGTTGCTCAATCTTGGGGGAGGTGGCAAACCACTAGGCTAATGTTCAAATTATGATACTTTTCATTATGACATATAACAAAATACATTCTATTGCAAAATATCATATATTTGATAATTTGTTATAAGATTTTTTTTTTTGTCTTTACACCATTATGAAAAATTATATGTCCTTTTTGACCCCCTATTGACCCCTTATTGACCCACGGTTGGACCCCTCAATCCTTGACCCTTAAGCTAAGCCGGGTCGATGGTCGGGCCGGGTTTAACTACCTTGATAATATCCCATTTTATTCATTTGGGCTCTCTTGTTTATTTTAACCCAATTATAATGAGATGATTTATTTTTGGGTTAAGTATGAATTTGAGGGCCTAAGTTAATAAAATGTGGGCCTTCTAGAGTTGAGCAGCCCATAAACACATTACTCGCAGATTAATTTTAGCTCTGGTTTTCGTGGAAAATCAGAGTTAAATCATCCCTTAATAGTAAATGTGTTTTTGGTATGATTTGGGCATGAAATGGGGACTTAATGTGTAATCAATCAATTAGGAGATGATTGGGGGGAGCATTAATCAAGAAAAGAGGTGATTCTAGGTTGACTAGGGATTAATTACACGGTGGAATCAAATCATGGAGGAATTAGGAGAAACTGGGTGCAAAAAAGGAAAGAACAGGGAAACGCGGAGGTGCCGGGCGGCCATCCAGCCCATGACCGCCGGCCATGGTGGTCATGCATGCCTAGATTGCTCGATTTCCCCGATTTTTGCCCCTAATTTGATTTTACACGGTTTTGGCCCAGATTTTTGGCTGAGACCTTGGTCATTAAGCAGCTCCATGCCCCTATACACTCCAAAACATATAAATAGGACCCCCCACTCACATTTCAGGGGATCAATCACTCATTACACACACACCCCCATAAGTTTTATTTGCTTAGAGAAACTCTACTTCTCCAAGCCTAGAAACCTTCTATAGGCAGAAACTCTGGAGGAATTTCGTGGGTATCATCATTAAAGAGGCAGCAAGGGTAGACTAAGAGGGAATCAAAGATTGAGCTAAGGAATGGGAAGAAAGTGGGTGCACAATTCAACCCAAACCAAGGAGTTAGAGGAGGGCTAACACTAAACCCTGTTGTGTTTATTATTTGCTGAGGTTTTGATGGTGATATTGATGATGTGAATGCTGTGATGCCATGAACAAGAACTACGTGGGCTTTGAACCCACTTGCTGGGGTACGTAGGTGGTCTCTAGTGGTGGAGACTCACGCCCAATTATTTTATTTTTCCCTTTTGTTCCAATTTTAGTTTTATTCTTATGTGATTTGTTTTCCGCAATATGCACACTTGCACAAGGCATACGTTTGTTCTTCAATTGGACAAAGATTCGCCCCAACATGGATGGGTGCCTAACACCTTCCCATCTATGACGAACACTCGAGCCCAATATCTTTGGTTCGCCAACCAGTTGCTTTAAAATGGAGTCATGAAAGGTTTTTCCCGAATTTTGCCGTATAGTAAAATTCGGGTGGCGACTCCAAAGGTATTGGGTGTTGGTTAAGAAGAAGGTGTAAGGGAAAGGTGAGTGCCTCCAAGTGATTTTTGATCAGGTTCTCACAGTTGGCACCAGAGATACCGTCAAAGCCTATGGAACACCCAAGTCTCTAACCCAACTATTTGTCCAAAATCTAACACTCCACCCATCACCCAAAACCCACTTCATCCCCATAAAAAATGAGGCCACGTCCTGCAGATACAATAGCACAACTGTGATCATCGACCCACTGAATTAGGTGGTGGTCGATCACCCTCCCTAAAGCCATACTTAACCCTTAGAACATGGATCCATAAAGCTTCCCGACACGTTAAAAGACCCCAACCAAACTTCATCATGAAACAAGTGTTCAATGT
The DNA here is from genome assembly GCA_028386065.3 of Turnera subulata. NCBI lineage: Eukaryota > Viridiplantae > Streptophyta > Magnoliopsida > Malpighiales > Passifloraceae > Turnera > Turnera subulata. Next base: position 27,323 of record JAKUCV010006581.1, read on the forward strand.
AGTGACAGGACAAAGACCTAAGCAGTAGCCTTCGGTTGCACCAAACAGGACCGTTGATGTTGGTGAATCCGGTGATGCTCCTGAGTAAAGCCCAAAATAAAACCTTGGCATTTAGCATCAATTGGCTAACAGGTGGAGGCCAGCAACCAAGTATTTTGCATAATATAAGTAGGCAATGGTGATAATACAGACTGAACCAAAGTAATACAACCAACAACCGACAAATTTCGTGCTTTCTAGCTAAATAATCTCTCATCCATATAATCTAAAATCCCATGATAAGTAGCAGCATTTAAAAGCTCATACAAAAAAAAACAAGCCTGACGAATACCACGAATCGGTTGAAAAGATGGTATAGCCTCCCCATTCCATAGCATTTGCATAGTTGGGGAAGTAATGCAATACATAACTAGGTCAACAAAGGATTGTGGCAACCCAACTAAAACAAGAATCGTACAGACTGAAGACTAACGGAGGTGATCATATTCCTGACCCCTCTTCCTCCTCATGGTATGAATCATCTCATGTGCCGCTTCTATATTATTTGTAATATATTTGTCTGAAACAAAACTACTCTGAGTCGGACCCATAACCTGACACATCACCTCCCAAAGCCGCCTAGTAAGGAGCTTGGTAATAATTTTATAAGAGACATTTCACAAGCTAATTGGGCGCATTTGTGTCAAGGATTTTGGAACATCAACCTTCGGAATCAAAGCTATCGAGGTCTCATTAGTCTGCACATCAAAGGAACCTTCCTACAATGCTTTCTGAACATGATCAATCTAATTTTGGTAAAACAAAACCGGTAGGCCATCCGGCCTGGCACCTTCAAAGGACCCATATCTAATAAGACCCGTCAAACCTCTGCCAATTCAACAAGTTGAATAAGTTTCTAGATTAAATAATGGTCAGTGACCAAAAAACTATCCACCAGAGGTACCACAACATCAGTCCCCTCCTCTATGTAAAGTGTCCGGAATAACTAAGCTACTCGGCCCTTAAGCTCCCCTTGAGCATAGCACCAATCCAATTCCTAGAATCATCATTCAAGGCTTCAACTCTATTCCTCTTATTATTTGGCATAGAAATATTTTGTATTCTGATCACCACAACTTAACCACTAACATCGAGATTTTTGCTTCTACAACAACTCTTCCCTCACAAGAATCTACACAAACTCCATACGTAGCTTCACCTCCAGCCGCCTGTTGTCAGGATTAAACCAACGACTATTAGCTCTCTCAAGTCCTTCCAACTGGGGCAACAACTACTTTTTCAGCTTGAATATATGCCCAGAAACAATTAAATTTCATTCCATTCCTCCACTGCTTGGGAAAAAGCTTTCGTCTCAGACAAATTCGGTTGACAACGCCATGAACAACAACCAATCTCCACAATCTGGGGATGTGTTAACCAAACCGACTGAAATTGGGAGGGCCGAGTTGACCTTGAGGGTGCCTACAAACTGGACTCCTTCAGGCCAATGATTTGACCTCCTCCTGCTAAGCCTTGTTGACAAAATAGATTTGGCACTTTGAAATTGAAATTACATGTTGTAGGTAACATAGATACTTGGTTAATACAAATACATACAATCTATAGTAAAAGGGGTAGCAGAAATTTTGACACAAGCACAAGATGATATTACAAAAAAGAAGAAGAAATCCCAACCGAAAATAGAAAGGCAACAAGAAACCAAGACGAGTATCATGCAAAATATAATAACTGATAGGGAATTGAAACAAAATAAAAGTTTAATACTTGTCCATAAATTTGAGAGACACCAACTCGCCACATTAATGTTATAGAGATGGGCCCGATCGTGACCAACCGAGTACAATTGTGATTGATTTTAAGATCCAGAAGAGTAGAATAAACTAGTTTCTGAAAAGTGGATTCAATTGAATCGAGAATTGGAATGCACACCAAATACAACGCAGAAACTATTTTAGACTGTATTCAAATTAAGATTATGTTGGATTTGTGATAAAACTTCACTTTATGAAATCACCAATATTGCGTAAATCTTACAAGTTTTAAGGTAGTGAATAATATGTGTATATCACAATAAATTAAGAAATATGCGCCATGAATGAATGAAACTAGAATTAATCAGTTACATCTTCGTCAGTGTAAGGAATATTCAAGTCGAAACCAAGAGGTTTTGCTTGTCCATCATCAACCACTAGTGTCTCCGGTCTTGGCAAGGAATCATCTTCTTCAGAGGAAGAAGTTCCATGATCAGACTCACTGGGGACACTTGAACTCCCTCCAGCACTAACTACAGCTAACTCCTCCTCACCCTCCACCGGCGCAGGAGCCAGAGCAGTAGTACTCGCACTTGCCAATTCCACTACTGCCATAGCTTTCTTGCGGCTGTGGGATGACCTATGCCCACCAAGGGCTCGGAAATTATCAAAGGCTTCGCCGCATTCACTGCATACGTAGTATTTGATTGGTTGCTGCTGCTCTTCAATTTCATCAAAGGACCTTTTCTTCTTCTCCCTGATACGTAGGGAGGATGCCGTATCGGATTCCTTCAGGTCTGGAGCTTTTCCTGCAAGTCTCCTCCGCTCGTATTTTTCAACTTCAGCCATAGCCAACTTAATATTCTCTGGTGCCTTGGCTTTGCCTCGACAAGCCTCAAAACTGAAAGACAGCAGGTTTAGGATTGTTTCTTCTCGCTCTTCAGGGCTAAGTTCGACAGGGACAGGAGTAGGAGTAGGAGTAGGAGTAGGATGAGAAGACAACTTCGTCCTTTTGGTCCACCCCGGTCTCAAAGACTCCACCAAATCATCATTCAAGGACGGAGACTGTGTTCTACTAGCAGTAGAACTAGAACTTTGAGGAGGCCGGCTATGTGCAGTTGCAGAACTCAGGTTCATCTGATCACGCTTCTTGTAACAAGCCCTAATATGGCCTCCCCAAGATTTCCCATTGGGGAACTCTTTCTTGCAGACTTCGCATACGCGACTGGTGTTGGCTGTGCTGCTAGCTTCAGGCGGCGCCATTGGAGATAATTAGAACTAGAAGTTAAGATAAGCAAGAAATAATTAAGACAAAGAAACTTAGGTTTTGTAGGGTTTATTATTATTACTATTATTATAAGGTTTGCGGGCATAAATAAGCGAATGAAAGTTGAGGAGTGAGACGGAAACTATATATATGAGGAATCCGTGATCAAAAAGTTCTAGAAGCCAAGCCAAGACAACCTCGGCGAATATATAGTATAGTTAATAGTTATATATATATATATATATGCTTGTGCGGTGAGAGTGGTATAATTTGGCGTTGCGTGGTTGGATAGTGAGTGGACATAAGTCACAGACGACACCGACACTGATTTCGTGCGTTTCTTCCTACAAATATTTGGGCCGGCTCAAGAAGTAAACAGAGGAAGCGAGGGATTATCTTTAATAATGGCCAGAGCCTAAATTAGGTTCAAAAAGAAAATCATGAATCTTGTGTTCCGACAACCAAAGCAAATTGTAAAACGGGCGAGTCTTGTTAAACGTTTGCATTTTTCCCCTTCATTGATTGTCCTATTCCCGTGATCTTGGGAATTGCAATACCTTGTTTGTTCAACCCGGAGCTACAATTAGGGCTCAATCATGCTCCATTTTCGCATTTTCCTTTAAAATATTTTATGCCAAAGCAATTGTTCATGAATCTTGATTCTAGTCTCCGTTCTCCCTTATGAATCCTCCTATCCATGGCATGTCAAATCAGATACCAAACGGTCGAAACCACATTCTCATCCTAGTGATTGCAATCCTAGGATTTACCGATATATGTTGTTTCGATGTGCATATATAGTTAACTGCAATTCAATTGTGAGATTCCCTTTGATAGAAAGATCCAAGAGAAAGAAAATATCATCATCAACAACAACAACAACACCACCAACAACATTCTAAGAAATATCATGTACCTCCTAGTGCTGAGCCAAATTACATGGTATACTAAACTAATGGGTATAAGATCTATATTCCAACATCTCCGTCCTGTATCTCTCCCTGTCCTTGAAGCCTTTTTCTTGATAAACCTGCATACAACAGAAAAGCGGATTGTTAAGAGCATAAAGGTGTTTCATTTCTAGTGTTTCAATGTTCAAAATTCCAGATCCAACCAGGAAGCAGTAATAGCAGTTAAACCTTTAAACTTGCAGTCGATGTAAAAGCACTAATAGCAACATAAAATACGCTTCATCAGGAAAACAGCTGAAAAATTGATGGCAGCTCCATAGCTGCTCAAACTAAACGGTTCCGTTTCCAAGTCCCCCAAGGTGGACAGTTGCATAAGCCTTGAAGTTGGGTGTTAAACCAAATTAACACAGATATATCCCTCTTTCAAACTCCAAGAATAAAAATGTGGAATGCAGCAAAAAAGTTTCAGCTAAAGACATTTTCAGATTCGTTTATGGGGTCAGAGACACTAGATTTTTATCTACATTTTCACATGTCAGGAACAGTGCATACTTTGTTTGGAATATGGTTATGGTCTGGACCTCACTAATGAGAACGGTGTGAATATGTTTACAACCAAACCAATAGCAAAGGGGAAATAAGAAGTGAAAAAAGTGAGCTTGAAATATTTCTTTCCAATTTGCAGTGGAGAATTGAGGCACAGCTCACTCATACGAGTGACTGATGAAATAGAAGCAGGATGCACTGAAAACACTAATGACAGGAAAGTAATTCAACAAAACCAAAATTCCCAGAAATTAAAAGGACCAGGAGAACATAATCGACATACTGCTTTATCAAAACTGAATTATAATATCTGATTAATTTGAAATGTCTTCCAATAATAAATAAAAATGGCAAGCATGTGGAATAAATACCAGCTTCCCTACTATGACCATGAGCAGAAGTCATGAAACCCATAAGTATTTTCATAGTATGAAAGAAGTAGCTAGTCAAACATCACAGCAGAGAAATTGAGAAACAAAACAGAAATTCAAGTACATATGTGGTTGTAAAAACCTGCTTTTCTGCCTCTGTGAGATTGTTCCATAAGTGCCCAATCTTCTTGCTGATGACTCTCTCTTGTCCATGGTGAAAAGGCTTTAGCTGGGCATAATGCTCTGCAAAAAAGAAGTTGTAGCCACTCCTGTTTGACTTGGGCCGAGTGGGATCACGTAACAATAGCCGGGACCTCTTTCTGTGCTGGCGAGGAGGTAGATCTAAAGTGTGAGAACCATGAGATACTTGGAAGGAGTCTGGAATTTGATATAAGACGCCTATGAGCTTATTAGAGCCGAATTCTACATTAACCACATATCCATCATCAAACTTCCCATCAATAGTTCCAGTCACCAAACAGCCAAGCTGCAAATCTGGACCCTCTGCATCCCACATTAGACATCCTTGTTACAGATGCTACCACAATAAGAAATTCCAACAGAAAGAGAATCTCAAACAGACAGGTAAAAGAAGGCAGTATCAATATAGACATAAAGAAAAACAGAAAAGCAATCGGCTAGATAATACAGAGAGATATTCAAGCAAAATATCATTTATGTTTCTTCTGCAGTTACAACAAGGTTACAGGGCCAGCAATTTCATGAACAGTTCTACGAGAAAGAAAAGAGGAGCCAAAAAACTATAACAGCGAAAAGTAGCATGCACATCCATGTTACGAAAGTAGAACTGTCAAATGACCTTCTGTCAGAAAGTAGCACACATTGTTGTTTTTGAAATTTGAACTATCACAACACCTTCATTACAGTTGTGACAGATGTTAATGAGTTTTAGTAAAGGTCCTAGTAACCATAGGACAGTTCCATTTTGTTTTCTTAATTCCCTCCCATTATTTAGTCTGATTGATCCATCTCTACTCAGTTTTCTTAATTTGCAAGGACCCAAAAGTTAAATAACCAACAATCTATAGTATACAAACTATGAAGATGCAAGATCCCCATGCAATCAGCAATGAAAAATCTTGACATTAATGTAAAGAAGGTAGCAATAGTGCTGATTAATTTGCTAGCAAAGGATTTGAGATGGAAAAGAAAAAATATCTGCAACTCTTTATAAAACGCTTCTCTGTAGACACTACCCGTTGCTGTCTAGCAGAACAAGATAGTAGGACAACGCAGTTTACAAACAATCTAATCTTTCAGTTAATTTACTTTATAATGACTCACCTTCCAACTTTGTTCTTTAATTGCTTTAGTCATATTATCAACTGACAGCGACAAGAATACTAAGTTATGTTCCTTATACAACATCTTTTTCATTGGATGATAAATAATAGCAGTGCTGTTATAGATTGAATAGTGATTTGCAAATTTTTTTTGAAAGGAAAAATTTGCAATTATTAGGTGAATGGTAAAGTTCACATGTTTCTATATGCACTCATATAAATCAACACTTTTCTGGACAAAATTCATAATTTCTTCATAAAAGATCTTTGGCATTACAAATACTGGAAAACCTCTTCAAGTGGACACAACCATTTAACAACTCATGCTTTTAGCACGAAATAAACTCCAAAGATGCACGATGATGTCTACCTTTCCAAGAGAATGTAACAGCAAAACTCAATACTAATGATATAGTAGTCCGTTTGTTTCTACCATGTCAGTCACTTAAACAAGTTTTACACCATCCCAAAGCATACTAGGTCAACAATTAAAACCGGAAACTGCTGTCATCTATATACTATCTGTAGCAAGTAGAAAAGTGCTCTGGAGCATGAAAAAGTATACTCCATACACACATAAAGTCAAGTATGAAGGTAAAATATTTGCAAAGTCTAACACAATGAAGTCATGGCGTAAAACTCTTCAAGACCACTATCTTTACCTGAAAACTGGCTAGTAGCAGCAGCACCTTCGCTTGAGCCTGCAGATGCATTACCAAGACTTCCATTTACTGCATCTGTGGAAAGTAATTACCTATCCCCATTTACAGAGAAATAATTGAAGAGAAAACAAAGTGCATGACCAAGTACCTCCCATTGAGACTGAAGGGACTTGTTTTTGGAAGAGATATGCCTGCTCGAAATGGTAAAGTAGTGACATATAATACTTCCTTAAGACAAATGATGCACTTGTAATTGTTGATGGAAAATTGAAGGCTGCAGTCACTTCTTTCCATCTGCGCTCCTTAATAACCTAGGAAAACAAAAACATTCCAGGTGAACTTTAAGTTACAGGAAAATGTTGGAGCATGGAATAACACCCGATAACATTCAGCAAAACTCAGAGGACAAAAATAAATCTTCTGTAAACACTTACGTACAAGTCATTTCCACTATTATTGGGGGGGGGGGGGGGGGGGGAAGGAAATTGCGTCTGATGTAGACTTCAATTAAGGAAGATAGATTAATTACAAGTTTTAAGAAATTTAAACTCGTACCTTCTCAATGCCACCACGAGATGTGACTTCCACGAAAAGATGGTGAAGATCCAAAGCCTTTCCTCCCACAGTAGGAACCCTGTCCAATAAAAAAATAACATCAATTCCTATTAAGCTTACCATCATCCACACTTAATTTTCTGAAAAAGGAGTAAGCAATTTTCATTTGAAGCAAGCTATTTTGTGGCAGAAACCCGTGAATAGGCAGAACAGAAAGTGTGGGTCATATCTCAGAAGGAAAAAAAAAAAAAAAAACCACAAAGTACATCTAAGGCCATACAACAAGGGGTAAAACAGAAAGATGGTATATACTCCGTGCAAATTGAATATTAAGATTGGCTAAACTGGCAATGGCCTGGCTGCAGAACCTACTTGTTCTGTTTTGTGTACAGTTGCAGAAAAGATATACCGTAGCAAGTTCAAGTATTTAAATCTAATTCCTGACATTGGATAGAGAGATATCCCGCAATTGCTTTAGAAGTAACACCGACCTAACTCGTCATGGAAAAGGCATGGTCTTGTCCACAAAATTCAATCTAACATCTTAGGACTTAAGCCTGTATCCATATTTGAAGTTTAGAACAAATTTTAGAACTGAAAAGCTACCGCAAGATCCTAAGCAAGTTTCGCATGAAGGAAGGACTTCTTTTTTTACAAAAAAACACACAAAAAAAAGCTTCACATAGTCATTGCTCAAAGTTTTAGGGAAGACCATACTCGAAAAGACCCTCCTGACAACCCCAAAGCTTCAGCTGAAACCGTAGAAACTTTTTTAAAAACAAAAAAAAAAATTAAGACAGAAGGGGATTATTGGAGCAACAGCGTTTTGGGTTTAAGTAGACTGACTAAATAGAAAAAAAAAAAATACATAAGCAATGGAAAGAAGAATAGAAAATAGGAAGAGAAACGAAAAGGGAGATATGGTAATAAAGGCAGCTAAATCAGTCACATGTCATGAAATTGTAAGATAATCCAGAGGGCCCAAAAAGAAAAGAATAAGGGATAGAGAGAAAATAATCCCGGAAAAGAGAATCATGAGAAAACCACGGCCAAATACAAATTAAAGGTGAACTACAAAATAATACAGAATTTTTTTTAAAAAAAAAAAGAAGAAGAAGAATATAAGGAGAAGAAGAAAGAGGGAAGGCACACTTACGCGAATTTGGTGCCAAAAGAATTGTGGAAGGAGTGGAGGTTTTCCCAGAAGAGGTCCGAGTTTTGGGCAACATCCTCGTAGTGGGCGGTTGGTGGAGGGTAAGAGGTGGAAGTTGGGGCGTTAGGGGCCTCCCCTCCTCCTCCTCCTCCTAACTCTTGCTTTGCTGCTGAAGTAGCAGCAGCACTTGGGTGTTCGGTAGACATTCTCTTCTCTCTCTTTTTTTTCTTTCTTTTTTTTTTGGTTTTTTTTTGTTCCTCCTCTCCTCTCCTTGGTTCTCTTTTTTTTTTTTTTTCTTTTTGGTCTGATAGTGAAGGTAGGAGAAGGGCGTGGTGGGTTCGCAGTTGTTTTGACCCCTTTGTTTTTTTCTTTCTATCAACAGTTATTTTGACTTTGTTTTCTTTTCTTTTTTCTAACACCCACTCCTTTTTCTTTTCTTTACTGCCCTTTTTATAATTGTTTGGTTTTTCAAAAAAAAAAACATTTTTTTCACCCATTATAGGTTGTTTTTTATTGTCATGTAATATCGCAACAAGATGGAAAATTTTATTTCTGGTGATTACAGTATTATATTATTAATTAAGGCAAATAGACATGTGGATCACAAATACAATGGCATCTGATCTTTAGTTTTATTATGGTCTCATCTCATCTATAAGTAATTCTTTTAATCAAAAGTTGCATGCATGGCCATCAAGGAAATTTCTGCTTAAGAATGGATATTTTGAGCTACCAGCAGACCAAAATAATGTTCAGATCAGCATTAACCTTGCTGTATAATTTCACGAGGGGAAGTAATTTCTTGTGTTCCACAACTTTCATCTTTTTTGTTGGGGAAGTTCCACAACTCTCTTCTTATTTAAGGGTGGACGATGAACTTCATATTGCTTTTTTCATTAAAATTCTGGTAAATATTAGTCTTGAAGTAAATGAAAATTCTGGATTTCAAAGACTAGGTAACGGAGTTTTGGTTACCTTCTAGATTTTATACAATGATTTGCTTTTAAATTTTTTCATTGATTTGCTTCTTTTTTTTTGGATTTCATTAATATTTTTTTTTCATACCAAAAAAATGTTTTTTTTTTTAGAATACGAAAGATAAAAAAATAAATACAAACCTATCATAAAGATTATTATTCTTTTACTTTTTATATACAATCAGCTGTCTATTTGAAATTTTGAATTGTCCTTTCGGTTTTAGCGGATAAAGGCACCAAAAATTTTGAATTCTACTTTTGGAAATATTATTGGGAAGTGCCGCTTTAGCAAGTTTTTTGTTTTTTGTTTTTTTTTTCGTTCTTCTTAGACTCTTCCGTCCACTTCACTCCTTGTCTGGCGTTTTTTCCCTACCAAACTAGATTAATTAATCAAAAGCATAAACAAAACGCCGTTGCAGGGAATCGAACCCGGGTCACCCGCGTGACAGGCGAGAATACTCCCCACCATATTACAACGACCTGGCTGTTAGCTTGAAAACGTTTTAACATAATCAAATGTATTAATGCCAAATATCCCTCCCAGATATATTGCCGGAGTATAATTTATATATTTGGTTGAATGTGGTTAACTTCTGAAGTATTTATTTCTATCATTGGTTGAATAGTTATGTATTTATTTTTATAGCCATCTCAAAAAAGTATTGTTTTATTATTTTGTGTAGAAAATTATAATCTTAATTTAGTGAAATAGATAATAAATTATCAAATTTTATGGGTGAATTCATGCTTAAAATATGTTATTATCTACACTGTCTTAACTATATCTATATCTATATTTATATGTATGTATTGTTAGAGAGGATTTTTTTTTCGAGAATCTTTAGAGAGGATTTTTACAATACAGAGATGAGAGCTTTTAGTTTGGTATTTGTCGAAGAGATGCTTTATGTTTTAAAAATTACAGTTGTAGTTGTGTCTTTTGGAAAGAGAACACAGAACACACAACTTCAACCTTAAATTGAAAAGATATAACTGTTAAATAAAAAGATATCTTTTCAGAGAGACATTTGCACAAAAAGCCTCCCATTCTCATTTTAATAAACCAAATGTAGAAAGGCTTTCCTATCTTTTCTATTTTCTCTCCATCTTTATGTCACATCCCTATTTTATCTCCAATAAAAATTCTCTTACATTTCCTTTTTTTCTTATTTACCAGATCTCTCCTACCAAATAAAAATACTTTGCATTCTTGTATGGTGGTATACAACTATAGAGGTTACCATCCAAGATAGATATTATGTCAATATTTTGAAAGTGATTAAGGGTTGTTGGTGTTAATACAAAACGTCTCCAACTAGGGGCTTCATTACATCTTCGAGGCAAATTTGCAAGACACCCTTGCATACCGACTTTGTATAAAGTAGTGATGGCAAATATTGTATTAAGAAAAGTGGTATTAACAGCACACCTTGAAGCATCTACCAGACAGTGTAAGACACAATGTAAGAAGCAATATATACATATTGGAGAAGAATAAATAAGTTTTAGAGACTCAATTGTCCACATCTCTATTGCAATATTACACACCTCAATTCTTATTTTAACTTCTCCGTTTTTAGTTTTCTTACTTGTTAGTACCGCCAAAATATTCATATTGCGGAAATATGTATATGGCTGGGGCAAATAGCAAGGAGATATTGGGCTTGTTTGGAAGTGTTCTCTAATTTTTATCCATGAGAATTGTTGTTAAGACAATTCTTTGAGAATAATTTTTCAGTCAAAATGATAAACCACGTCAGCACATGCCCTGTCCGAGACATATAACTGATCTGCCCGCTAAAACTCCAGGTACATAAATGTCTCGAGAAAAGTTGTAGATATATGATTGACCCAACGTAAGAAAGATGGGTACCAACTGTACCAAAAATCCTTTTTATTTATTTCTTACTTTTACATATATCATACTTATTTTATATATCATATTTATTTCATGATTTTAAAAGTTCATTATATAAGGATTTATATTATATGAACTTATATTCTATGTCTTCATAATTTATATTATTTATTTTTTTCTATTTTTTTAGAACTTATTTTTCTTATTCACTTGTATCAACATCTTTAATTTGTAATTTCACCCCTTCTCTTAAAAAATAATATTATTTAAAAATAATTTATAACTTATGGAAATAAAGTATTTTTTATTTTTCATGAGAAATAATTTTTTAAAAAAATATATTGATCCCCTAATTATTCTCTTTTTTTGTTTTTTACATATTACATAAAAATTATACTTATTTTTATTAATTAAAGGGGTGCAATATATTTTTCAAATTTTAGAAGCTTAATAAGAGAGAATATATATTACTTCTCGTATTTCCTTCTTTTATGTAGATTTTTTTTTATATTTTTATATAATTATTTTTTGTTAAATATATGATTGGTCCCCTTACTATATTGAATTGATATGAATAGTCCCTCTACGCTAATTCAGATTAATTACGTCCCCCTACTCATCTTAAATGACAAATTTGGTCCCAACGTCTGGTTTAATCCACGATTAGCTGACGTGGCATATGTGGGACTCACATGTCAATTAGGAAAATAATAAAAAATTATTTTTCTAACATGTGGGGCCCATATAAGTGCTTAAACAATGTCATCTCAACTAATTACAAATTAAACCGGACAGGGGGACTACATTTATCATTTTAGAACAGAATAGGGGCCGAATTAATCGTAATTAGTGTAAAGGGACCATTCTTATCAATTCGATATAGTAGAGGGACTAAACATATATATACCCCTAAAAAATTCTGTTTGGATAAATACTTTAAAACAGTTTTGGAGAGGCAATAAAAATCGTCGTTGCTAAAGATTGAGCCGCCACAACAAATTCCAAAGTGTCACCCCATTCTACCACCGCAACTGAGGATATGAGATATGTTTGGAACATAGATCTTGAGTGTGAGGTCTGTACAGTGTCCAAGCCTTGCCCTTCTAGCATTATTTGATGGTGGATGTAACTTGGTTTTGTTGGATTTGGATTTGGTGAAGAAGATAATGGCGGAACAACATTTAATTACGAGGACCATGGCTTTGTTGTGGAAGAAACGGTGCAGGAAATCGCGATGATCGCGGGCGATGAATGTTGGATTTTCAAGTATGAGTATTTGTCCCACATCGGATGAAAAGAAATCAAGTGTGTGAAATATAAGTGGAATGGACCCATGTACCCAATGCCTTCAGGTTTTAGGTTACCATGTGGTGTCTTAGCCCACGAGTATAAATCTCACTTGGGCCTCGCTTGTTTTCTCCCCAATTTTCGAGCTACTCTCGACACTAGCGAGTGGTAGCAGAGCCGAAGGTTTGCTTGTAATCGATATGGACTAGTGACATGGTTTGCCCCGTCGGTGTTGCCCTCACGTGGAGCGAGCTCGAGAATTCAAAATTTAGGCCCGGGTGCGGAGTTGTAAGGCATGACTCTTGAAAACTTAAGAGATTGGCAGGCGTGTACTCCTAAGAACGGGCTTGGTATTGTGGAGCAGGCTCTTGAGGATGTCACAGAAGATGTGATGCTTCCGTTGTAAGAGGAGTATGTAACAGCCCAGGTAAATTTTTCGTTTTTACCGCGACCGTAATTCCTTTGCATAGTGATTTACCGGAAGAAATTAACCTTTAGTAATTATTTCATGGTAAACCGAGCATCGGATCCCAATTCCGAGTCTCAATTCGTAACTCGGATATTTTTACGGAATTTTCGGGACAAGGTAGAATTTTCCGGACTGGTAAAAATGCGAAAAGACGAAAATGCCCTTAGGTTAAAACTAAAACAAAAGGAAATGTGAAGGGCAAAATAGTCTTTTGTCAAAGCAGATTTTTCCTCTCTTCTGCTCAATCATTCAGGCAGCAGATCAATAATACACCGACCATTCTTTTCGTTGTCTGCCAATAAAAGTTGTCTACCTCCTTTTTGGTTTATAAAAATCTGCCTACCTTGCAAATTCTGTCACGAAGGAACCATCATCCCCTGCTCTGTTTTCCTTCAAACTTTCCAGACTTAACCAAAGCTTCTAAACATTAAAAATATATNCTATGAAGTGTGGAAACTGGGTGAACTCGAGATATGTTTAAGGTTGTTAGACGAGTTGAAAGAGACTATACGGGTTCAGTTATGGGAACTTGTTTGACTGTGGGGATTAATAACGGAATCACCTAGACAGTTAGATAATCACAATTAAGTGTTGGTACGGCCAGATGGTAGTCTACTTGTGTATTGTGTTATGACTTGTTTGATGACAGGGAGGACTGCGGGACTCCCGACCGAGGACTGCGGGACTCGGTTTTTGAGATATTGTGATTTGAGATATTTTGGTTTACGGGGAGTACCCTGGGGTTAGCTAACCTGGCTACCAGGCACGGCCAACATTTAGATTGTGATAGGGGCCCTGATAATAAAAATTGGATTAGTTTAACAGGTTAGACCTTAGGAAGATAACCGGGGAATCGTAGAATCAAGTTAAGGTTTTGCCTTGTAATACTTTGTTTGTTTCTGGTAACTTGGTTATAATGGATGCTTGTATATTAATTATTACTTGTGGATTTTACCCGGTGAGCGCTTCGGACTCACCCCTCGCCTACGTGACTCGGTCGCGTAGATTGATTTGTTTTAGTACAGGAACGTGCCAGGCAAGCTGCGGCGTACCCTCTGTCAGATCCGGATCCATACTCCGCTGCGTCTTATCATTGTGGTGTGCTGTTGTTATTTCAAGTCTTCCGCTGCTGATGTGTGTTTCTTGTTTTTGTTGGATGTTGTTGAGACTGTTTGTATAATAACTACCCCCGTGCTCGGGTGATGTGTGTGTGGGTTGTTATCTTAAGCTATGCTTGGGTTTGTCTTTATTGTGTGACTTGGACGTTGTTAATCCTGTAATAATAAGACGGCCCCGTGTTTACTGTGACTAGCGGTAAATTCGGGTCAGGTTGTTTCAGAGTAGGCCTAAGAACGGGCTTGGTATTGTGGAGCGGGCTCTTGAGGATGTCACAGAAGATGTGATGCTTTCGTTGTAGGAGGAGTAGGCCTAAGCCCGATGCAGAAGAAATTCATAGTTGAGGGGGAGAGTATGAGTAACTGTCCCACATCAGATGAAAAGAGATCAAGTGTATGAAATATAAGTGGAATGAACCCATGTACCCAATGTTTTAAGGTTTTGGGTTACTATGTGGTGTCCTAGTCCACGAGTATGTTTCTCACTTGGGCCTCGCTTATTTTCTCCCCGATTTTTGGGATACTCCCGATACTTACAATGAAGACTTGCATTCGCCGGCGACGAGACGCGACGAATGACGGCGATGAGATGCAGCGAACGACCTCAGGGCCACGAACTTAGCACTCTAGCGAGGTGTTGATTTAATTGGGTTCAATTGTCGACGTAGACGACTTTGACTTAGTTGGGAAGAAGACTTTTGGGAAAACAAATCTTGAAAATAATGAAAATATCTTAAAGTTGTTTCCAAATTTCTATTCTCGAAAACATATATGAGAAACTTATTCTCAGAATTTTTTTTTGAAAACAACTTGCCAAATAAGATTTTTTTGTTTATGAGAACAATGAAAAAAAAAAAAGGTTTCAAACAACCCCATTGTCTCCTCGAAAGTAGTTTTTAAAAGTTAATGTTTAATACTAATGTTAGTCCATGTATTTAACTTTTGGGCTTATAAATATTTTAATATTATTAATTCTATAGTTTTTCAACACACATTTGTTTAGGTTTTTTTATTTATGGGCTTTTATGTCTTTGGAAAACAAAGGCCATCATTCAGGCTTATTCTAATATTGAACATAAACTTATTGTACGTGATAAAATTGAGCTAAAAAGTATTATCTATATACTTAAGTATAAAACTCACCTTGAAAAGCTTATTTTTTTACAACTGACAACATGGGATGATAATAGTTGAAAAATAAAATTGAATGTGTGTACTGTATAACCCCAAAAGAGACAAGACGACATAGAAAAAAAAAAGCAATAAGGGTTTATTAAAAATTGATACATTAAGACATCTTATTGTTCAAGATTCAAAGTTGAGAGGATTATTCATACAAGGTTGAAGGTTGGCAAGGTGGATTATTTATGGGTGTTTTCTTGACCTATTTCTCCCTAAAAATAATGGATTAAAGCCTTTTTTCATCCTTGTATTAGACCATAAAGTTGAAAGTCATCCTTGTATTGGTTTTGGTCTGTTTTTATCCCTCTGTCTATGGGTTTTAGCTTGTTTTCATCCCTCTAAATAGGCCAAAAGGGCGAACACAAGGATAAAAATAAAACAAACTTCACAAATAGAGGGATGAAAACAAGCCAAAAACTAATAGAGGGATGACTTCCAACTTTGAAGTCTAATACAAGGATGAAAAAATACTTTATTCCAAAAATAATTCAAAGAGTTATCCTTACAAGCGAATAGAGTCTCTCCCTTTAATGAGAAGTCTTAAAGAACTTACAAAGAAATGTCAATGAATCGTTTTTATGTCTTATTATCACAAAGAATTTGCAAGTTGAAAGGTGGAGGAACAATTAGTACCAACAGTTAATTTCATTTAAGTGAGTAGATTTTTTTTAGTCCCAAGAGTTGTATAAGGGCATTAAACTAAAATTTCAAAAGGTAAGCTTTTGTTATTTGTCTTCCACTGTTAAGTTTCTACTTGTTATTAAAGTTTATAAATAGCCTCCTACTCTTTTAACACATCAAGACATGATATTAAAAGTTTGAGAAACCTTCGTATTGAGCTTATATAGTGCGCATAAATCTTTGAGAGATTTTTGATCCAAACATTATAAACAAAGAGTGAATCACTCTTTTTGTCTTAGAAAAATTCTTTCTTATAGTGAGGTTGATTTAATCTTACTAGGATATTGTGAATCAAAGTTTGGAAAGTTTTGGAATAAGTTAGATTTGAAGCTTAAGCCTTTAGAGAAAGAATTGGGTTGAGCTTTTGTAAAAACTTTAGTCAGAGTTAAGTATTAGAAAAATTCTTGTAAAGGTTGTAACTTGAGCCTTAAAAAAATTAGGTTGTAATAGGTTGGATTTCATCTTTAATGACACCATACCCATCAGGGAGAATTTGTGAGCACCGCACCGCGGCCTGGTTGGCAGGGATATCGCCTTTTGGTCGTGGTTTAAATTCAATGGCCTGCAATTTGTAGTGATCCTTCCCAAATATATGAGCTGGCTTAGTTCAAGTAGAGAGAACTGATTCGATGATTCCCAGGATAGACGAATTAACCGCTTCCCAAAGAACCATCATTCCAAGTCTATTCCCAGATATAAATTGGAGGAGTCACAAAGGGTCTCACTTAAAACCCAGCAACCATAGACAGAATATGCTTGTACGGTATTCGCACTTTGAACCAAAGCTTGTTCGTTTTCGCTCCTTTCATTAGAATTGGCTTGATTTGTGAACTATGTTTCTTCTTTTGGGACGTGAGAGCTTCGCTCTCATGCAATTCTCTTTTCTTTGTTTACAACATCAAGCCCTTCCTCGGAAAGTGATCATTACAAATATGGACGAATTCATGGAAATACTGGGTACACACTATTCTTGGTATTCTCTTGATTGTCAACTGACAAGGAGTCGCCACCCAAGTTTAATTAGGGCAAACTTCAAAAAAATCAGTTGTTGACTCCGGATAAAGCACAGATCTCGAAACCAAGAGGAGGGTCCAAAAATTCGTTTATCGCGAGTTGCCATCTTAACTAAGACAATATCAGTGATATTGGATGCCAAGGTCAATTTGTAAGTTCATAGTCGGATCAAATACTTCATGTTAACAAACAAACAAACAAATACAAATACGAAGCGAAAAGAAAATATTCACATATTTGAGCTTACACTTCATCCACTTGAGACTGCCTACGTACCCCCTATCATGGGTTCAAAGCTCTCATAATTTATCTAAATTGGGATCCCTAAGGTTAACCTAGGTATTCTTCTAGAATTGGCTCGATCCTCACTTAAACGAACTTTTGTGCCCTGTGGTATGAAGATGGGTTTAGTTTCTCAAAGCACTGTACTAAGTGCATGCGATCACTCCTCTCAGAAAAGTGTCCCAAAACAAATGCTTTGTATAAAGCACATTTGGGCATTAAAAGTAGTATTTAATGCAAACTTCTATCATTTCCATGTGAAAGTGGGAATTTTGATACATAAACTTATGTATGCAATTTTCAAAGAATATAGATTAGCAAGTTTTGAAAACATGCAATGCTTTAGTCAAAAATCGTTTTTCTAGGTCTATGTGTCTAAACTTAGATAAATGCTTGACAGGGGTGATGTTCCGCTTTCCATGGCCGTATTTAGATACGAAAAATCGATACAAAAAGGGTGATTGGTTTTCAAAACATTCATTTCTGTTCTTTCACGTATTCTTTCAAAAAGAGGATTTTGGGAAAAGCATCTTGTATTTGGAAAGTAAGGCTTCAGTGATTTTTCTTCGAAAAGGTACAATTTGGAGAAAGCTTGGTTCTTTATCCATAAAAAATCTTTTTGGAAAAAGATGGGTGGATTTGACAAAAGATTGCATCTATAAAGGTGTTTATGCCCAAATGGATTTGCAAAAAGCGTCAGTGGAAATCATTGAAAATATTTCTCATTCTTGAGAGACACTTAGAATCATCATTGAAAGTACCATCATTGATTGAAGGCAATATCTTTGAAGATATCATCATCAAAGGAAAGCATCTTGAAAACCAAGTTTAAAAAATCTTCGTATCGAGCATAAAAGTTGGTTTAGGGCCTAGACATACCCATTTTAGACTTGGGGACCGCCCTAACATGCAAACTAATATATAAAGAAACAATCAAACGAATATGCAAACAAATAATGGAAAGACCCAAACATAATATTTACAATGAAATGGATGCAACACAAACAAACATACAAGTGCATAAAATTAAGTGGGTTTCTATACTTGTTAGCGAGTACCAAAACAATTTTAGCGTCTTTCGGGTCAAAACGGGATGCTGAAAATGATCCAGAGAAATTCCGACTTTACGACTGCATAGAACGGCGAAAATACCGGGTAACTACCCGGCATTACGACGGCCTATAATGACGAGAATGCAAGAGTTTATTCCGACATTACGACGACATAGTATCACTGATTTGCTAAAATGGTTTTGGCATCATAACTACGATGGAAACCCGACAACGAACTTTATACGAAGAGAGAGAGAGAGAGAGAGCTCTAACCCGCAAAAGGATGCCTAGGAAGACGACGAATTCGCACCTGAATTCCGACTTAGAGGGGGACAAGGGAGGTAAAAGAGGGCGAATATCAATCCCTTTATTTTCAACTTAGAAGGGGGGGGGGGGGGGGGGGGGGGGGGGAGGTGGTGAGATAGAAAAGTGCAAAGACGTCACTAAGGAGCGCAACTCCTGGGGTTAAGAGAAATGAAGGGAATGGACCCTTATTTATAGTTTTTCCAAGGGGTGGAATATGTATAATTAATTCATGACATGAAGTCTTGGACGATGACCTGCGACCGAAGACATGACCTGCGACCGAAGACACGTCCTGAAGCCATAAGATATTGATTTTGCGAATGGGGTTCGCCGAGACCTCGGAAAATTTCTGGAAAAATGTGATAGATATGTCTCGTTTTCCGGGATATCTTCCTAAAATTTCGTGAAATTCCAATGAATACATGATTTTTTTGGCGAGTTTTGGAAGATTAGAGGGCGTGACTTGAAAAATGGCACAAAGATTGAGGAGACGAGGGCCGGCTGGCCTAGCTGGGACACCCACTCCTCCGGGGCATTTTATTGCCCAGAAATTCAATGTAAATCCTCCTTTGATCCCGACGGCTTCGATCGCGACCCCGGATGACTCCATTCATGTCCCGGATGCCTTCGTTTTGAGCTCGGATTGCTTTGTGTGTAATCGGGACATTTCTGGGTTGAGAATTTGGCTAAGTCCCTGAAGAACTCCAAGAAAATTTCGGGAAGTCACGGAACGTCTTTGGCAATAGGTGGATAAATGGTCCCCACAACTCTCAAAAATATTTTTGGGATTTTTCAGACTCTAAAACATGGTGGAGTTCGGACGCGATACACGAAAACGGGGGGGCAAAATTTGGGTGCTAACAGAACCACTCTAAATCCTTGTGTTTGTAATTATTTTTTATTATTCTTTCTTAGTTTTTTCATTCTCTCTAAATCCAAAATTTGGTGAGAGTTCCATATATGAATTTTTTGGAAAATATTTTTAGAAGCTAATTCAACCCTTCATAGCCTATTTCAGACTTACCACTATTACTCTGATTTTTATTATTATTTTAAAGTTAAGTTTTATTTAAAATTTTTGTATTTAGCCTCTATTTAGTTCTGTATGATAGTCACATTGAAAATTTTAATTGATGTATAATTTGCTTATGAAGCAATATTTTTTACATAGTTTTTTTAAATATATAATTCATGAAATATTATATCAAACATTTCATAGTATATATTTTGAAAAATTATACATAAGGCTATGAAAGGCATGGAAAGCCATTATCAAGAGACTTGCTCTCAACCAACCTAGGTAACCTATTTAGTTCCCTTTGATTCGATTTCAAGTTCAAATCCTTCTGTAAGAAGAAAATCACTAGACTCACTCTAGCCAAATACTGGACTTGAGTCGAATTTGGATTAGTGAGGGGGAAAAAAATTTCCAATTGACAGAAAAAAATAAATTAGAGCCCTGTTTTTTTTTTTTATCATATTCTTAGTTTATCCCATCACCAACCATGAGGCGTGAAGTCATCAACAAACCCCTTCTCGTAGTTAGCCGATTTTGCAGGTCTTCCTGTTTTCTTCGATGCACCATACAACATCGAGTTGTAACTTTTGGTACTTGTTACTTTAGCCTGCCTGGCCTTGCATCCCTTATTGGTAACTAATCTTTTGCCAGAAGAGGAAATGGTTCAGGAACTATCGTATTCTCATGCACACATAGCATACTGATTTTTGGCTTCCAATTTTGTCGATTGTGATTCTGGGTGATGTCGCAGCACCTTTCTCATCATTTTTTTTTGCCGAAACACCTTTCTCATCATTCTTACCTTATGCATATGCTTTCTGACATCCCAATAATTAAATAGTGGTTTATATACTGTTGGGATTTGGGCTACAATTAGACTTGGCCCAATATATATTTTGGCTAGATGAAAAAGTAATGCATTTAATTATGTTTGGAGTGCACACCAAGTAGTAGCTCTCTATTATAAATAGTAGGCATTGGGTTGGTTTTTTTTAGAGGTGTAGAGTAGCTGTGGGTGTGCGGCAAGAGTAGAAAAAATAGAAAAAAAAAGTTTTATGACTTGTTTTGAGTAGATTCTTTTGGGAGGTTTTTGTACTAATATTATTATATTAGTGAAGATCTGAAAACCGTGAACGTAGGCAAGATTAAGGCCCGAACCACGTTAAATTCTTGTGTCCTACTTTATTTTTCGCGAATTTTTTGCAGTTTTCCCCAACAACTAGTAGCAGAGCATGGGCTCAATAAAGGTTCACGATGGCGGTTGCAGGCACAAAGTTTGAGGTGGAGCAGTTTGATAGCAAGAAGGATTTAGTATCTGGCAAAGCAACATCAAAGATTTGTTGGTGCAATAAGGATTGATGAAGACACTCTTTGGCAAAGAGAAGAAGCCAGAGGACATGAAGGGTTGGGAGGAGCTCGAGCAGCGAGCTGTCAGTACCATCAAATTGACACTTGCACTAGACGTGAAGTACAGGGTGATGGACAAGACAAGTCCGATGAAGCTGATGAAGAAATTAGAAGATATCTACATGTCGAAGTCACCCACAAATCAATTGTTTATGAAGAAAGAGTTGTACCAGTTGAAGATGCACGAAGATATCCATGCTGTAGATCACATTAATAGATTTAATAAATTGATTAAAGCTAGTATTGATGTGAAGTATGAAGAAGAGGATAAGACTCTAATGTTGTTGATGTCTATTCCTTATCTGTATGATAATTTGAGGAATTTACTGTGTGTTGGGAAGCAGACTCTTTTAGTTGCAGATATGACAACAGTCCTAGTGGAGAATTTCAAGTTGAACTAGTCTAGTAGCAGTACATGTGAAGAAGTTGTTGTAGCAGAGGTTAACCGTGGCAAGGGCCCATCGTGGTCTAACAAGTTTTAAAAAAAAATTTAGATCTAATTCAAGAGGAAAAGTTGATTACAAAGATAAGCAGTATTATTACTGTCACGCAAAGGGCCATATCCAATTTTATTGTGAAAAGATGAAGAAAGAGATAGAAGAATTAAAGAAAAATCACAAGAAGTCTGGTGAGAATGTGATTGTTGAAGATGATTTGGATGGTGATGCCTTCCTGGTACAAGAAGGAAACTGTAGGCACATTGTTGAAGATTTATGGATTTTAGACTCTGCTTGTTCATTTCATATTTGTGCAAATAAGAAATGGTTCAGCAGTTATAAGCCTTGCACTGGTGAAGAAGCAGTAGTATTGGCGAATAATCATGAATTAAAATTTCATGGTATCGGTAGTGTGAAGATCAAGATGCATGATGGATTTATGAAGACTTTTGAGGATGTGATGTAACAGCCCGGGTAAAAATTTGGATTTTTACCGGGACTGTAAAAGTCTTTTTACAGTGATTTACCAAATGAATTAATCTTCAGTAATTAATTCAAGATAAATCGAGCGTTGTTTTTCGGAACCGAGGGTTTTCCCGCGCTCGAGATTTTTCCATGGATTTTTCGGACCTAAGTCAGTATTTTTCGGGTCCCGAAATCCTCAGAAAAATCACACCAAAAAATAACTAAGGGGGTATCAGTTATTTTCTGGTCAGGACTGGACTCGCTCCATAATGCAGACAAGCTGCATTATTGAAGGATCACACGTTGCACAGTATTTTTACGGTTTATAAAAAGAGAGCAGAGGAAGAAAGGAAGAGGAGAGGAAGAGAAGAAAAGGCGAAGGAAAAAAAAAAGAGGGAAAGAAAAAAAAAGAGAAAAAAAGGAAAAAAAAGAAAAGAAAAGAAATAAAGAAAAAAACAGAAAAACAGGAAAAAAAACAGAGTAGAAGAAGAAGAAAAAAAAAGAAAAAAAAAACAATACAGAAAATAGGAAGAAAAGAAAAGAAAATAGAAAGAAAAATAAAGAAAATAGAAAATGGGGAAAATGGAAAAAAATGAGAGGGACACTGTTCATCGTCACCTCCCCTCTCGGGTTACTGTACATGGCGATGAGTTCCGCGCCGTTTCTCAGCTCACCACCGCCGCCATGGCCTTCCCCGTGACGACGCCGACCTGCCGCAGCCCCTTCCTCCCGTTCCCGCTGCGAGACGCGCCGCCGTTGACCCGCGGCGAAACCCGCGGATCCACCTCCCTCGAGCCTCCCGCCTTCTGCCGTCGCCGCCGCGCCCTTCCTGCTGCCGTTCTGGAGTCGCCTTAGCCTCGCCGACCCCGCGCTAGTCTTCCTCTCGCCCGTCCTTGCCGCTCGTCGTGCCGCCATCTCCTACCCGGCACCTCGACCCGTTTCAGCCAAGGTGAGTACCTGACTCACAAACGGGTTAGAGATTGGTTGGACCCTACTGCTGGGCTGCCTCGCGAGCCTGGGCAGTTGGGCCTCACCTGTTGGGCTGTTCTGGTTCTGGGCTGGGCATGGGCTCACTGTTCATGGCCCAGTCCAGTTTAAAAAAAAAAAAGAAATCATAATATATATAAATACATAATTATATTCTGGAAAAAAAATATATAAAAACGAAAAGTGATAATTTTTCTGGAAATATATATATAACATAGTTAATATTTCTGAAATATATATAATTATGTTGATTTATAATTGTTAGAAAAGTATTTTTTCTTTAAAAAATAAATATATATATATTAAATTGTATTTATTTTCTGAGTAAGTTTTATGATTATATATTTTCTGGAAAATAACATATATAGCACATGATTAATATATATATTTTTGATAAATAATATACATATGTTATCTTTTCCAGAAAATTATGGTAATTATATTTTGGGAAAAGTATAATTAATTTATGAAAATACTTCGAAAAAAGTTTTAATTAAAGTATGGTACCGAAATTATATTCGGATATACGTATGGTATAATATTTTCAGTAAAAGTTGATAATAAAGGATATGAATGGGGATGGGTTATTTCGCAGTTTTGGCATCATAGCATACCGATTATGTGCATTTATGTGTATATATTGTTTTGTTGTATAGGGATATCGGGCAGTTTCCCGAGGAGCCGGCTTGGGGTCGGTCACTGTCTCCGGAGTTGAGTAATCGGCCAAGGTGAGGATGGATTTCCTTCATTATGTGCCTATATTACTCGGTTGTTGTGTATGATGGTTATTGCACTGTTGAGTATTGCGTTTGTTGTGGTTTGTTTCGAGATGTTTATCCCATTGTCTTGATTGTTGTCGGGATGTTTATCCCAGTATCTTGATTGAGTTTTTGGATATATATCACTGTGTCTTTTGGGTATTAAGAGTAATGGAATAAATAATAAAATGTGATAAGGATGCCGATCCTTGGTTTTGGATAGGGATGTCTATCCCGGTATTTTGGTTAGGGATGTTGATCCCTGTGACTTGGTTTTGAATGATGATAATATAATTGTCACGTGGTAAGTAGTGGTACGACTCGATGGTTTAAGACTGTTTGGTGGTGGCCGTGACCTGGGTTAGTTGTGATAAGCATGTCTATGCTTGGGATGTCTATCCCGCGATTATTTTTGGGATGTCTATCCCTGGGTTCTTATTTTTGGGATGTCGATTCCTGAGTTCTCTTGGATTTGGTCTGGCACCCGGAATATGTTGATAACCAGGTTTGACCCCTAGCTTATCCATGACGGGGCCCGAAAAGATAAAATTGGATTTTATTTGAGTTTTTTTTTTTTGTCTTGGACCGGTTTTGGGTCTTTTCTTTCGGTTTGGCTGTTGTGCTTGTTTTTTACCTTGAGTAATTATAGTGTTGCATATTGATTGTCTATCCTTCGTCGGTGAGCACTTCGGACTCACCCCTCACCTGCGGGCTTTCATCCTGTAGGATGGATCATTTGTGGTACAGGTTTGGTGCATTCCAGACAGGCTGCGGCGTTATCCCTTGGACAGGACTTGGATCCATAGTTTGCATCAGTGTCGCATGCAGTGTCTTTGTGAGTTATTAAGTCTTCCGCTGTGCATTATATTGCTATTGTTGGGCCATTGGACCGATTATGATGTTATTGATGATCCCGGGTTCGGGTGAAATGTTTTGATGTTGGGCCGAAGGGCCAGATAGCTGTTGTTTATAGTTTGGGCTGTTGAGCCAGTTTTCGGTTGTATACACTGTATGCTGGGCTTTTCTTGGTTGGGTCGTTACAGTTCCGGCACGTGTTTACTGTGTATGGTAAATACGGGTCGAGGTGTTTCATTTTGGTAGCGGAGCGGGCGTTAGGTCTTGTTGGGCAGTCCTTGTATATTTGTTGTTCTTGTTTGCATAGTTCGCTCCATTTGTTTATTATTTTATATCATTTTACTTAGTGCATTATGGATCCAGTCAAGGGACTCCAGTTGTCGCAGAACATACACATAAGAGGTAATTGATGCCATAAGAGGTAATTGAGAACCACATGCCGCCCCTGTTGTCCTGGCGAGGAAGCTCGAACCGGTTTGCTGGAGGGAACCGAAGTGGGATGAGACCGTGATCGTCTTCAGGCTGCCACTGGGTCTCCGTGAGAAGGACCATGTTGGGCTTGTACTGGTTCTTCAGATCCCTCAGGGTAC
Organism: Turnera subulata; assembly: GCA_028386065.3. Classification (NCBI taxonomy): domain Eukaryota; kingdom Viridiplantae; phylum Streptophyta; class Magnoliopsida; order Malpighiales; family Passifloraceae; genus Turnera; species Turnera subulata. The sequence goes on from JAKUCV010006581.1 coordinate 52,583, forward strand.
GCGAGAACTCCTGGGAACGCCTAGCGACTCCTCTGCAGTTCCACACCAGTAGTCGGGCCTTTGGCCAAGTTGGAGGTAATCGAGTCATTCTGGGCATGCTTTGGGCCGTCAACGAGAGCTGGTAGTAGGTGCCTTGATCCAGGAAGTGGCAAGTGGACTCTAGGTTGAACTCCTGAAGTCTTTCAGAGATAAAAAACATGACGGAGTTGGCCGAGCCGTAGAAGGAGGTCCTCAAGGTACCTTGGTCCTCCAGGAAGAACGTCTCTTCCATGGGAGTGACGAAGAACCTCGATGAGTAGAGTTCGTCAACGAAGACCAAACGGGGCATTCTGCCGAGCTCGTTCGGAAGTTCCTCTGGACGCTCGTTGATCATGCTGTAGGCCAGCCGGTTTCTTCTGCCTAGGTTGGCACCTTCGACAAAAAAGACGGATGACGGAGCAGGCATTGTGTTTTGGACGTGTTGGTGTTTTGTTTTTCTGAGTTTTGAGGTTTCTTTGCCTGAGCGTTTGATTGCTTTAAGATGCTTTTGATGATTTACACCTCACCGCTCCGTCTTTTATACTCTTATGGGGAGCGTGATTACTGTTTTCGATTTTCAAGATTTTGCTTTTTGAAAATTTTGCCGTTGCTTCATTTATTACTTCGTTACTTTATACGTTTTTCGGGCTACAAATGCCAGTGTTTTTCAGCCCTTTTCCATCTCACGATTTTCTAACGCCCTAACTACCTTGGCGTTTCTTTTATGGTTTTACTATATTTTCCTGCATCTTTTTATCACATGCATTTGTGACCGTTGAGGCTAGACTGATGGGACCATACCTCGAGTAGAGTGTATGTGCGACAAGCTTACACCTGTTCGGACATCGTGGAGAGATACGAGGCTTGACAGACGTTTTTGGCTCATGCGAAAATTGTGAACAAGTGGGTAACGTTTCTTTCGAGGGACACAGGACGTGCTCGTAATCATCGCCTTGCCAGTTAACGGACGTCTTTTTCACGAGGTAACCGACGCTACCGTTAGCTGTGAATGTCACGTTTCTCGGGATCGAGGATGTTTACGACTGATTTGGGCGCTGATCATGAAAATATGTTTTTGTTTTAACTTCTTTGTGTTTTGGTTTTGTTAAACGAGTTTTGTTTTCAATCTCTTTATGTTTAATTTTTTATCCTTATTATTGATTTTTGTTCTGCTTTGAGATATTTTTATCTTTCTGTTAGCATGAGTTTTCACAATTTAACAAGAGTTTTTGATTTAAAAAGAAAGCTTATTTTATTTAATTCATAACGGTTTTACAACAGGAGAAGAAGTACTCTATGGAGCTACTTGCTTCTCAAGGTCTTTTACAAGCTTTTGGATGTTTTTCACGTGAGGGAAGAGTTCCGCGCAGGCCAGTTCTATCTGCATCACCGCCGAGCTGACCTTCTTCAGTGAGACATTCAGCTGCGTTAGAGTCTGCTGCGGAGTGCTGCTTTCAGCCGTTGCTTTGCCCTTCCGATCCTCAGCTTCTTTGCCAGCACGCTTCTTTCGCCGTCTGCTGGAGACGACCATGTGCTCTTTCAGACCGACGATGTTTGTCTTGAAGCGTTTCTTCGGAGGTTCTTCATCGGAGCTTGTCGGGAAAGCGGTACCACCGATGTAGTTGTTGTCCTCAGAGTCTGAGGTGGTTCTTGATCTTAGTGGAGAGTCCATAACTGAGAGTGAGTGTCTCAGTTATGAGGTTTGGTATTTATAAGCGGAGGGGATATCGCTTAAGGGTATAAGCGGTATCTCGCGTTGAGTTTGGACACCTGGTGGAGTATACCAGAAGCTTATCGTGGTAGAACCCACGGATAAAACGGAATTTCGAGGACGAAATTTTTTTTAAGGTGGGTAGACTGTAACAACCCGGGTAAAAATTTGGATTTTTACCGGGACTGTAAAAGTCTTTTTACAGTGATTTACCGAATGAATTAATCTTGGGTAATTAATTCAAGGTAAATCGAGCGTCGTTTTTTGTAACCGAGAGTTTTCCCGCGTTCGAGATTTTTCGTGGATTTTTCGGACCTAAGTCGGTAATTTTCGGGTCCCGAAATCCTCAGAAAAATCACACCGGAAAATAACTAAGGGGGTATCAGTTATTTTCTTGTCCGGACCGGACTCGCTCCATAATGTAGACAAGCTGCATTATTGAAGGATCACACGTCGCACAGTATTTTCACGGTTTATAAAAAGAGAGCAGAGGAAGAAAGGAAGAGGAGAGGAAGAGAAGAAAAGGAGAAGGAAAAAAAAAGAGGGAAAGAAAAAGAAAAAAAAAGAGAAAAAAAGGAAAAGAAAAGAAAAGAAAAAAATAAAGAAAAAAAAAAAGAAAAACAGGGAAAAAAAGAAAGAAAAAAAAAGAAAAAAAAAACAATACAGAAAATAGGAAGAAAAGAAAAGAAAATAGAAATAAAAATAAAGAAAATAGAAAATGGGGAAAATGGAAAAAAAAGGAGAGGGACACTGTTCATCGTCACCTCCCCTCTCGGGTTACTGTACATGGCGATGAGTTCCGCGCCGATTCTCGGCTCACCGCCGCCGCCATGGCCTTCCCCGTGACGTCGCCGACCTGCCGCAGCCCCTTCCTCCCGTTCCCGCTACGAGACGCGCCGCCGAGCGCTGTTGACCCTCGGCGAAACCCGCGGATCCACCTCCCTCGCGCCTCCCGCCTTCTGCCGTCGCCGTCGCGCCCTTCCTGCTGCCGTTCTGGAGTTGCCTCAGCCTCGCCGACCCCGCGCTAGTCTTCCTCTCGCCCGTCCCTGCCGCTCGCCGTGCCGCCGTCTCCTACTCGGCACCTCGACCCGTTTCTGCCAAGGTGAGTACCCGACTCACAAACGGGTTGGAGATGGGTTGGACCCTACTGCCGGGCTGCCTCGCGGGCCTGGACAGTTGGGCCTCACCTATTGGGCTGTTCTGGTTCTGGGCTGGGCATGGGCTCACTGTTCATGGCCCAGTCTAGTTTTTTTAAAAAAAGATATAATATATATAAATACATAATTATATTCTGGAAAAAAAATATATAAAAACAAAAAGGGATAATTTTTCTTGGAAATATATATATAACATAGTTAATATTTCTGAAATATATATAATTATGTTGATTTATAATTGTTGGAAAAGTATTTTGTCTTTAGAAAATAAAAATATATATATATTAAATTGTATTTATTTTAAGAATAAGTTTTATGATTATATATTTTCTGGAAAATAACATATATAGCACATGATTAATATATATATTTTTGATAAATAATAATATTTGGTAATTATATTATGGTAAGTAGTTTTATAAAAAAAATATTTTGGAAATATATATATATATATGTTATCTTTTCCAGAAAATTATGGTGATTATATTTTGGGAAAAGTATAATTAATTTATGAAAATACTTTGAAAAGAGTTTTAATTAAAGTATGGTACCGAAATTATATTCGGATATACGTATGGTATAATATTTTCGGTAAAAGTTGATAATAAAGGATATGAACCGGGATGGGTTATTTCGCAGTTTTGGCATCATAGCATACCGATTATGTGCATTTATGTGTATATATTGTTTTGTTGTATAGGTTCGGATATCGGGCAGTTTCCCGAGGAGCCGGCTTTGGACCGGTCATTGTCTCCGGAGTTGAGTAATCGGCCAAGGTGACGATGGATTTCCTTCATTATGTGCCTATATTACTCAGTTGTTGTGTTTGATGGTTATTGCACTGTTGAGTATTGCGTTTGTTGTGGTTTGTTTCGGGATGTTTATCCCATTGTCTTGATTGTTGTCGGGATATTTATCCCAGTATCTTGATTGAGTTTTTGGATATTTATAACTGTGTCTTTTGGGTATTAAGAGTAATGGAATAAATAATAAAATGTGATAAGGATGTCGATCCTTGGTTTTGGATAGGGATATCTATCCCGGTATTTTGGTTAGGGATGTTGATCTATGTGACTTGGTTTTGAATGATGATAATATAATTGTCACGTGGTAAGTAGTGGTACGACTCGATGGTTTAAAACTATTTCGTGGTAGCTGTGACCTGGGTTGCTTGTGATAAGCATGTCTATGCTTGGGATGTCTATCCCGTGATTATTTTTGGGATGTCTATCCCTGGGTTCTTATTTTTGGGATGTCCATCCCTGGGTTCTCTTGAATTTGGTCTGGCACCCGGAATATGTTGATAACCAGGTCTGACCCCTAGCTTATCCGTGACGGGGCCCGGAAAGATAAAATTGGAAATTGGATTTTATTTGAGTTTTTTTTAGTCTTGGACCTGTTTTGGGTTTTGTCTTTCGGTTTGGCTGTTGTGCTTGTTTTTTACCTTGAGTAATTATAGTGTTGCATATTGATTGTCTATCCTTCGTCGGTGAGCATTTCGGACTCACCCCTCACCTGCGGGCTTTCATCCCGTAGGATGAATCATTTGTGGTACAGGTTTGGTGCATTCCAGACAGGCTGCGACGTTATCTCTTGGACAGGACTTTGATCCATAGTTTGCATCAGTGTCGCATATAGTGTCTTTGTGAGTTATTAAGTCTTCCGCTGTGCATTATATTGCTATTGTTGGGCCGTTGGGCCGATTATGATGTTATTGATGATCCCGGGTTCGGGTGAAAAGTTTTGATGTTGGGCCGAAGGGCCAGATAGCTGTTGTTTATAATTTGGGTTGTTGAGCCAGTTTTCGGTTGTATACACTATATGCTGGGGTTTGCTTGGTTGGGTCGTTACAGTTCCGGCACGTGTTTACTGTGTATGGTAAATACGGGTCGGGGCGTTTCATGTGAGGCACATGCCGAGCTTAGAAAAAATTTATTCTCTCTTGGTACGCTTGATTCAAGAGGATGTGGGTTTTCCTCTCGAGGTGGATTTTTGAAGGCTACCGAAGGTGCCTTGGTAATTATGAAGGAGTTGATGGAGAAGAACCTTTATAAGTTGATTGGAGGTGCAGTTAAGAGCAGTCCGAAGGTTGAGGCTTGTGCAGCAATAGGCAAAAAACAGAATATTATTGCATACAACAAGAGGAATGATGATTTTGCAATGATGACTAGTAGCAGTAAAGATGGCCGCGCACCGGCATATACAACACCAAAGCAGATTTGGATGAAGAAAATTGAAGTTGTGAAGATCACCAAGTCCAATTCAGCCCAAAGTAGAGATTACTGAGATTTGGGCTGCAATTGGACTTGGCGCTTTATATGTTTTGGCTTGAAGAAAAAATAATGTATTTAATTATGTTTGGAGTGCACTAGCGAGTAGTAGCTCTCTATTATAAATAATAGGCATTGAGTTGCGGCAAGAGTGAAAAAAGTAAAAAAAAGACTTATGACTTGTTTTGAGTAGATTCTCTTGGGAGGCTTTTGTGCTAATATTTTTATACTACTGAAGGACGTAGGCAAGATTAAGGCCAAACCACATTAAATTTTTGTGTTCTCTTTTATTTTTCGTCAAATCTTTTGCGGTTTTCCCCAACATATACATACTATCATCTGTTTAAAAATGATTCCACAACAAGTTGCAGTATAGTAATATTCTATGATATCTGAGTAAATGTTGGGATTTGGGCTACAGTTGGACTTGGCCCAAATAAGAAAAGTAGTACAATTAATTTTACTTGGGTTGTCCTCCAAGTAGTAGCTTCATTAGCTATTATAAACAAAAGGCTTTGGATTGTATTTTTAGTAGAACTGCAGAGTAGTTGTGGGTGTACGGCTAGAGTAGAAAAAGAGTGGAGAAAAGTCTTAGGACGTGAGAAGAGTATTTTCTTGGGAGGCTTTATGTAAGAGTATTTTCTTGGGAGGCTTTATGTACTAAAATTTTGATATTAGTAAAAATCTGAAGAACGTAGACGTAGGCAAGATTAAGGCCAAATCACGTTAAATTCTTGTGTCCTGTTTTATTTTTCGCGAATCTTTTATAATTTTTCCCAACAAATAGTAGCGAAGCGCGGGTTCGATAAAGGTTCGCCATGACGGTTATAGGCACAAAGTTTGAGGTGGAACAGTTTGACGGCAAGAAGGATTTAGTCTTTGCCAAAGCAACATCAAAGATCTGTTGGTGCAATAAGGATTGATGAAGACGCTCTTTGGCAAGGGGAAGAAGTCAGAGGACATGAAGGATGAAGATTAGGAGGACCTCGAGCAGCGAGCTATCAGTACCATCAGATTGACTCTTGCACCAGGCGTGAAGTACAGTGTGATGGACGAGACAAGTCCGGTGGAGCTGATGAAGAAATTAGAAGATATTTATATGTCGAAATCACCCATAAATCGATTGTTTATGAAGGAGTTTTACCAGTTGAAGAAGCACGAAGGTATGCATGTTGTTGATCACATCAATAAATTTAATAAGTTGATTAAGTAGTTGGGTAGTATTGATGAGAAGTATGAAGAAGAGGATAAGGCCTTGATGTTGTTAATGTCTCTTCTGCATTCGTATGAAGAATTTACTATGTGTTGGGAAGCAGACTCTTTCAGTTCCAGATGTGATAGCAATACTAATGGAGAGTTTCAAGTTGAACCAGTCTAGTAGTAGTACATGTGAAGATGATGCTATAGCAGAGGTTAACCGTGGTAGGGGCCAGTCACGGTCTAACAAGTTTAGAAGAAATTCTAAGTCTGGTTCACGAGGAAGAGCAGGTTACAAAGATAAAGAGTGCTACTACTATCAAGTGAAGGGCCATATCCAATTTTATTGTGAAGAGATGAAGAAAGATATAGAAGAATTGAAGAAAAATCGCAAGAAGTCTGGTGAGACAGCGATTGTCGAAGATGATTCAGATGGTGATGCCTTCTTGGTACAAGAAGGAAAAGGTGAGCACAATGTTGAGGATTCGTGGATTTAGACTCTTGCTGTTCATTTCATATTTGTACAAATAAAGAGTGCTTTAGCAGTTACAAACCTTGCAGTGGTGAAGAAGCAGTAGTATTGGTAGATAATCATGAATTAAAAATTCATGGTATTGGTAGTGTTAAGATTAAGAAGCATGATGACTTTGTGAAGACTTTTGGAGATGTGAGGCATGTGCCGGAGCTTGGAAGAAATTTAATCTCCTCGGTAGGCTTGATTTGAGAGGATGTGGTTTTTCTTCTCGAGGTGAAATTTTGAAGGTTACCAAAGGCGCCTTGGTAATTTCGAAGGGGAAATTGATGGAGAAGAACCTTTACAAGTTGATTGGAAGTGCAGTTAAAAGCACTACGAAAGTTGAGGCTTGTGTAGTGTCAGGCAGAAAGCAGAACATTATTGCATCCAACAAGAGAAATGTTGGTTTTGCAATGATGGCTAGCAGCTAGGAAGATGGCCACGCATCAACATGTAGAATACCCAAGTAGATTTGGATGAAGAAAAATGAAGTTGTGAAGATCACCAAGCCTAATTCAGCCCAAGGTGGAGGTTGTTGGAATTTGTGCTACAATTGGACTTGGCCTAAAATAGGCTTTGGCTTGAAGAAAAAATAATATATTTAATTTTACTTGGAATAGCTTCATTAACTATTATAAATAGGAGGTTTTGGATTGTATTTTTAATAGAGTTGCAGAATAGCTGTGGGTAGGCGTTATGTACTAATATTTTGATATTAGTGAAAATTTGAAGATCGTAGACGTGAGCAAAATTAAGGCCGAACCACGTTAAATTTTTGTGTCCTGTTTTATTTTTCGCTCATCGTTTTCTCTAACAGTAAACAATATAAATTCCTTGGGGAAAACTGACCCATCTATTTGCCTAGAATCAATTCTCTTAAGAAAAAAATACTTTGCGATCAATATTTGCTGCCGCACCGATGCATTAAGTTTGGGATTGGAAGTAGTTGTTTGGAAAGCAACGGTGGTTATTTTAGGCCCATCTTGAAGTTAAATTAGACGCTTTTTCACGATCTGCACCGATTCAAGTTATATACAACTATTGCCAGTTCGTTCACAGTACTGAGTGGTTAATTTAAAGACGAAAGCATTAACTTCTACTTAAATCGGGAGTGCAAAGGCACATGATCAGGCAGCTGCATGGAGGTATGCAAGCAAGACTACTACTTCTAGTGTTCTACATATTAATAAAGATAGAATACAGATCTTGAATATTCATAAAATTAAGTTCACAAAAAAAAAAAAAGAGAGGATCGCATAAACTCCCTACTATTAGGAGTGGAGTGAACAACTATACAAGAAGATTATAGAAGCGAATACAAAGAGATCAAAACACACGAGAAGTCTAGAAGCAGCAAGGGAAGCTAGGGTCCCAATCATAGCCATTGCTGGCGGTGGCCAAGATGTAGTAGGCGACGATGTGGCCAATGGAGCCCCAAGCAAGAACATCAACAATATTGAAACCAACAGGATCATTGGATTTCAGGAGGCTAACATACTCCTTGGCGCGGGCATCTCCGGCCTCAAAGTGGGTCACTCCATTCTGCTCAGGCAAGCCCTGTTTAGCCACGTTCTCCCTCTGGAAGTTGAAGAACACAAACCTACCAAGAAACAGAGACACCCCTGTGCTCAAGCTTATCACCAGCTGTGGGTTGAGCGCGGCTTTCACAGACAAGTTCCTTCTTCTGGTGGGGTTGGCGAGGGAGAGTCTCCCATTGCCCAAAGGTCTAGCCGAGATGGCGGGTGTGAAGAGCAAGCTGGTGGAGGTTGCCATTTTCTGGTGCAGGGCTGTGCCTAGCTAAGCTAAGTTAGGGAGTCTGGATATTGTGGAAAAATAGGAAGAGATGGGGTCTTGCTAGCTATAGTTGTTGCTTTAAGATCATGTATATCTGGTGGTGACAAGTGAGTGGCAACTACAGATTTTGTGAGGATGGGAACGATAGGAGACAGATTTTGGGAGGTGATCTGGCCATGTTTTATTGGTTCTTTGTGGATCAGAGATTTTGTGGTTTCACAAAATAGGGGCAAACTGCCAAATTAACAAAAATACTTTTCTCTTTTCTTCCAGTTAAGAGTATTTCCTACTTTTATCATGCAAAATCAAATTGCGGGTCTTTGGAATGTTCACTTTTATTTCATTACAATTTTATCCATTATAATTTTGTTATATGGATAAAAATATTCTTAAATTTTCCCACGATTATGCACATAAAGTATATAAAATTAGCCAATGAGGGTGGCTTTATTGGTTGAGGTTCAGTAAGCACTCTAATTAGATTAAGAGTTCGTACCCACTGATCGTCCTTCTTGATGGGTAATCTGTAAATACTACTGTAAGCGACTCGCTGAGCCTAGACCTGTCAATTCGTGTTGACAGGTCGGGTTCGTGTCGGGTTGAACAGGTAAACATGTTTTAATTTCTCAACCCGTACCTGACCTGTTTAATAATCGTGTCGTGTCGTGTCAACCCGTTTATAATCGTGTCGGGTTCGGGTTGACCCGGAGTTACCTGTTAACTCTAGGAAGTTTACAAAATCATTTGGAGGTTGTCTATTTTGCACATTTTCTCGAGCAAATAGGTATATAATTAGATTTTTATATATTAAATATAATTATAAATTATAAAATCATAATATAATATTATTTTAAATCATATATAACAATAGTTTTGGATAATTTTAATAATTTTGGCCTTAAATAGTAAATAAGTCATGTATTAAGTCAGTAAAATATATAGATCCTAAATATAATCGGGTCATAAATAGGTACCCATCGGGTTAGAGGGTCAACCCGCGACCTGACCTGCTAATTTTCGTGTCGTGTCGGGTCAACCCATTTAATTAAACGGGTTGAAAATCTCTGATCTATACATGCTAATTTCGTGTCGGGTTCGTGTCGTGTTGTCGTGTTGAAACCTATTTTGCCAGGTCTAGCTGAGCCCGGTGATTTGTCCTGGCCCTAAATTAGGGGAGCCTCCCCTCAACCTAAACTTTTATTCACAAAAAAAAGTATATAAAATTGACAACATATAGAAATCGTATTAATTTTTTTGGCTTGTTACTTTCTTAAAAAAGAACGAGGGTTTATTCATCTTCTCTTTGCAAAAATTCAGCATAAAACATATATTTTTTTGGGTTCAAACTGGGATCTATATTGTATTAACCTATCAAGAGGTTTAACAGTGATACTACTCCCAAAAGAAATATGGGGAGCCAATGAAGCTAAAAAAAATAGTTGCTTTATTGGCCTCGTTCCCATTGTACAATGCTGCAATATTTTCATAGTCTTCTTCCCATTCAGTCTCCTCCATAATTCAACCGTACTACAGCTTGCGCATCCAAGTCTAAAATCCAAAGTTGAGCATCTATTTCCACGGCTACTTGTAAGCCAAGCCAAATAGCTAGAAGCTCAGAATTAAAATCATTTGGACATGGTGTTGGTGCTAATGGTATTTAACGTGGTTCACTAAAAAATTATTGGCCTACATCCCCAAACTCAATCTTGCAGAAACTTTCATTATAAAATAGTAGGCTTATAAAAAGAGACTTTTCTAAAATAAATTTAGAGGCAAAATAAAACTTGGAGCTCTACAAAAAATAGTGTCCCACAAAAAAGTATTTCCCAAAAGTATTTTCCTCACTATTTTGTCATTCCTTAATTTTAAGAGGGGCTAAGAAAAATATGAGTATATTTTTCTTCTCTTATTTTTCCTCTCTCTCCCTCCCTCTCTCTTCCCCTCTCTCTCTCTATTTTTCTACCAGTGTGTGCGCGTATTGCACTGCATCACACTCTCCTTTTTTTGTGTATTTGCTTCTGCGTGTGTGTTTCTGCGTTGCAAGCTCCTGCCTTTATATAGGTAGTGGAGGTGCAACTTTGTTCTTCAATTGTGTTTCTCCTGCTACGATGGAACATGGGCACTTTGGTTCCTCATTTTTCACCCTCTGTTGCACCTAGACATGTTGCACAACTTCATTGCCAGTTGTGACTATCAAAGTACTGCCACCTTTGCTGCAACGTAGCATACTACACAAAATTGGATGCCATATTATGGTGATTGTCCTCTTCCTCTTGTTCTCTTGCCTTTGGCTTTTTGCTTTTTTTTTTTAATTTAGGCTGTGGGCCCCATTCATGTGGAGGAAACCCACTAGTCTTACAATTCTCTCCCTTTCCGACTACTTGGGAGACCCACCATCCCTGCAGCTTCTCGGTAAAATTCAAACTTCTCTCTTGGAAGTGCTTCGTCAGCATATCAGATCCATTCTCATCCGTATGGATCTTCTTAAGTTGTAATGGCTTATTCTCTAGTATATCCTTGATCTAGTTATATCTCACATCAATATGCTTCGATCTGGAATGGAAGAATGCATTCTTCACAACATGGATAACACTCTGACTATCACAAAACCATTGATAACTGTCTTGTGAAAATCCAAATTCAGTTAAGAACTTCTTCATCCATAACAACTCCTTGCATGCTTCTGTTGCTGCAATAAATTCAGCTTCTGTCGTTGACAATGCAACACATTTTTGTAATCTCGACTGCCATGACACAGGTCCCCCTGAAAATTAATTAGGTATCCTGATTTAGATTTTCTGAAGCTAACATTACCAACTATATCTGCATCAGTATATCCAACCAGCACTAGTTTGTCTTCTCCATAACATAAATAAATTTTGGAGGTTCCTCGAAGATACTTTAATATCTACTTCACTTCATTCCAATGCTCCTTTCCTGGATTTGAAAGGTATCGACCTACCACTCGAACTGCGTGAGCAATATTTGGTTGAGTATATACCATGGCATACATCAAGCTTCCAACTGTTGAAGCATATGGAGCTCGTTCCATCTCTCTCTTCTCCTCATCTATGAAGGGACTCTTCTCAGAACTCAATCTAAAGTAGTTAGCAAGAGCACAACTAACTGCTTTAGCCTTATCCATGTCGAACCTCTGAAGTACTTTCTCAATGTACTTCTCTTAAGATAACCATATCTTCTTGGCTTGTTGGTCTCGAGTAATTCTCATCCTGAGAATTTGTTTTACTGGCCCCAAGTCTTTCATGGCGGAAAACTTGCTTAGCTGCGCTTTCAAGCTGTTTATTCTGGAAACATTCTAGCCTCCAATCATTATATCATCCACATAGAGCAATAGGATGATAAAATCATCGTTAGTAAATTTCTGAGCGAACACACAATGATCTAAAGTAGTCTTCTTTTAACCCTATTGCTCCATCACCGACTCAAACTTCTTATACCATTGTCTTGGGGCTTGTTTTAAGCCATAAAGGCTCTTCCTCAATCTGCAAACATAATCCTCTTTTCTTTTTTGCTAGAAACCCTCTGGATACTCCATGTATTTCTCTTCTTCCAAATCACCATATAGGAAGGTTGTTTTAACATCCATCTACTCAACCTCGAAGTTGAGACTTGTAGCTAATCCCAGCACCGTGCGGATTGAGGTCATTTTTACCACTGGTGAGAAGATTTCATCTAAGTCTATGTCTTTCCTTTGACTGAAACCTTTGACAACTTATCTTGCTTTGAATCTGGAAAGTGGACTATGCTCTTCATGCTTGATCCTGAACACCTGCTTATTTTTCAAAGCTCTCTTGCCTTTAGGCATCTTCACCAGCGCAAATGTCTTGTTCTCATGCAAAGGTTTCATCTCTTCTCGCATATTTTGGACCCACTTCTCCTTATGCTCATCACTAATAGCTTCATCATAGTTTTTTGGTTCTCTCCCATTAGTGAATAGTAAATATTCACTTGGAAAATATCTGGTAGAATGTTGCACAACTCTGTTAGAACTTATACGATAAGGAGAGCTGGATAGTCATACCTGACTGTATCATTATTGCCATCATCCTCGTTACTATCAACTTCTGCTGACTCATTTTCAACAGAAACATCTGGAATTAGGATGAATATCCTGAACATCATCTCCATCTTGCCTCGACACTACTGTTGGAGGTAATTAAAACTCTGCTGAATCATTGCTCGACTTTTCTGCTTTGTCAATATCTTCTATGGTTTGATCCTCCATAAAATACAACATCTCGACTCTTGATAAGTTTTTTTCCCCACCAGATCATAGAACGTATAGCTAAGCATGTCTTGGCCATAAGCGATGGATACACATTGCCTCATCTTAGGATCCAGCTTGCTTTTTTCATCCTTCCGAATGTGTACATGAGCTTTAGACCCAAATACTCGTAAGTGATCATAGGATATGTCCCTTCCTGACCACACCTTCTCTGGAGCTTCATACTAAAGAGGAACACAGGGTGAATGGTTCAGCATATAAGTTGTTGTAAGCAATGCTTCTCCCCAAAAAACCTATGGTAACTTTGAATGAGAGAGTAAGCATCTGGTTCTGTCAATCAAAATTCTGTTCATCCTCTCAACTAAGCCATTGAGCTGTGGAGTTTTGGGAGGGACTAAACTGATGCTGAATACCATATTCTTTGCAGTAAGCATTAAATGGACCTGTGTATCACCACTATTATCTGTCTGGATCCACTTTAATTTCTTTCTAGTCTCTCTTTCCATCATGGCTAGGAACTGCTTGAAAATTGCTAACACTTGATCCTTGGATTTCAATGTGTACACCTAAGTCTTCCGTAAATGATCATCAATGAATGTCAAGAAATATCGGGCACTACCAAGGGACTTTTTGAAAGGCCCACATAGATCTGAGTGTACCAGTTTTAACACATCTTTCTTTCTAGAAAGGGGAAAACTCTTGAAAGAAACTCTATTTAGCTTACTAGCTAGACAATGAGAGCACTCCTTCACCTGGATCTGGTCCAATCCTGACAAAGCTTTCTTCTTAACTAGCTTGGTCATCGACTTCACGCTCATATGTCCGAGACGCCTATGCCATAGCTGGGCTTGGCTATCATTTTCCATAACATTTACAACTTGCTGGGAAATCTTCGCTTGGGTCACGAACAACTTTGACACCTTTGTACCTCGTGCCACCACTAGCGAGCCTTTGGTGAGTTTTCATTTGCCATTGTAGAAGGTATTACAAAAACCTTCCTCATCGAGCTTATCAACAGAGATCAGATTTAGGCGTATCTCTGAATATGCCTGACATTCTTCCAAAGGAGCTTCATCCCGTTTATGGTCTCTAGGAAAACATCTCCTTTGCCAACAACCATCGAGGATTTATCATTTCCCATTCTTACAGACCCAAAATTACCAGGTGTGTAAGATGAGAAGAGTTCTCTCCATAGTGTGGCATGGACTGTAGCACCACTATCAACCACTCAACTCATCTCTTGAGTAGTAAGATTGACGATGTCATCATCGCAGACGATATTGAATTCACCGACGAAATTGGCTTCGTCATTACTATTTTCTTCCTTCTTCACATCTTTGCGTTTGTTCTTCTTCTAGTCTTTCTTGGACTGTCAGCAAAATCTCTTGACGTGGCCATTCTTCTTGTAATAATAGCATTCAACATTTGCAAATTTATTGAATTTTTCTTTACTCTTATCTCTGCTACTTTGACCTCTGTTCTGGCTTCTCCCCCTCGTCACTATGGCCAAAACTTCTGACTGTGAAGAAGATGAGCCTTGTGATCTTCGTCTCATTTCTTCATTCAAGATGCCACTTTTGACGGATTCCATACTGACTACATTGTTAGGTGCAGAAGTTGTGATTGAAACCTTCAAGATTTCCCATGAATCTGGGAGTGTTTCTAGAACCATAAGAGCAAGTACCTCGTCGTCGAATTTTATGCCCATGCTTGACAACTAGTCCACGATCCCTTGCATTTCATTGAGGTAATCTACAACAGTTGTGCCTTCTTGATATTTTACTTGCATCAACTTTTTAAATTAAAAAAGCTTGTTGTTTCCTGTCTTGGATGCATATAATTCTTCAAACTTCTCCCACAGAGTTCTCGCATGCTCAATGCTAGAAATATGGTTATAAACATTATTTTCAACAAATTGTCGTATGTAGTCGCATACCCGATTATGATCGAATTCCCACTCTTCATTGATTTATCATCAGGCTTTACCGTACTGAACACCAGTAAGTGCATCTTCATCACGAACAGGAGATCCTTCATCTTGTTTCTTCACAGATTGTAATTTGTGCCATCAAGAGTGATCTTCTTGTTCATCCTTGGCTCCATCTAGACCAAAAATTTGACTTTTTCTTTTGGTCTAGAAAAGTTTCCGGCGGTGAATAGTCCCTGTATAGGAATAGACCTTGCTTCGCTTCCAGTTGTTGGTCCCATTGGCACTATCTTGCAGAATTAATGATCAACAAGAAAATAAATGACACACAAGAATTTAACGTGGTTAACCAAAAAATTATTGGGCTACATCCACAAGCTCAATCCCGTAGAAACCTCCACTATAAGATAGTAGACTTACAAAGAGAAACTTCCCAAAAATAAATTTAGGGGTAAAATAAAACCTGAAACTCTACCGAAAATAGTGTCATACAAAAAAAATATTTCCCAAAAATGCTCAAAAAATATTTTCTTCATTACTTTGTCACCCCCTAATTTTGAAAGGGGTTAAGAAAAATATGGGTATATTTTTCCTCTCTTTCCCTCCTTCTTTCATTCTCTCTCTATAATTTTTAGCCAGTGTGTGTGCGTATTGCACTGCCTCACACTCTCCTCTTCTTTCTGTGTATTTGCTTCTGCGAGCTGTATGTTTCTGCGTTGCAAGCTCTCCTGCCTTTATATATGTAGTGAAGGTACAACTTTGTTTTCAATTTTGTTCCTCCTACTATGATGGAACATGGTGCATTTTGATTCTTCATTTTTCACCGTCTGTTGCACCTAGACATGCTGCACAACTTCATTACCAATTATGACTATCAAAGTATGCTGCCACCATTGTTGCAATGTAGCATACTACACAAAATTGGTTGCATTGTTCTCCTGTCTTTAGGTTTTTTGCTTTTGTTTTTTCTCTTTTTTTTTGATAATATAGGCTGTGGACTCCATCCATGTGGAGGAAATCCACAAGCCTTACACATGGAACCGACAAGGCAAAACCTGCAATCCAATTGGAGGAAGAAACATGGAGTCTCCTTATGGGAATGCAAAAGGCTGCGGCTTTGGGTCTCAAGAAGGTAGCCTTCGAATCTGATAGCAAAGTATTAATTGAGGCCATCAACGGGGGCTGTGTGGATTCGGCCGAATGGGAGGTACAGGCACTGTTGTCATGCGTTTTTGACCTGTGCAGCTCTTTTGAAAGCTTTACCTTTGGTTTTGTACCTAGGAAAGCTAATGCTGCAGCAGATTGGCTTGCACATTATGTTAAACAGTTTGCTAGTTATACTCTCTTTTCTGGTTTGCCTTCTGCTTTTTGTAAAGTCATCGAGAGGGAATCCCCCTCCTTTCAGTAATGGAAAGTGATGCAGTTTTGATCCAAAAAAAAAAAAAAACACATGGAACCGACAAGCAAAACCTGCAATCCAATCCCCACAGCTATTTCGGCAAATATCCCCCCAACTTTGCTGCACTCTTTTCCGTTGGAGGTACTAGAAGCCACATTAACTTTCCAGTATCCAAGCATAGGTGCAACCCAGTCAGGCTTAGGCGGCCCTTGATTCCATTTGCTTCTCCCATTCTTGATTAGCGAATCTAAGGCAAAACTAAAACTGTGTGTGATAGGTTTACCAATTAATATCCGTGTTATATAAGCACTATATATGTGTATTGTTTGGTCTTTATTTTTCTTATCGCCGCAAGATGCCAATTGAACAAATCTTGTGAATTTTTTATTTTTGCATCAAAGAAATTAAAAAAAATCAACTGTGAGTATGTCACTGTGTCGATACATTTGAATTTTATCTCAAATATCTAGCCACCTATCTATAATTTCTATTTATTTTTTTTTTTTTTTACATTTTCTGTTTCTCATATTTCTTTTTCGTTGTCATACACTTGATATCAAAGTCACATGTACAATTTCCTAGAGCGGGGCGTATTCGGTGATTAGTGAGTGATGGCTCTAATATCCGAATTTGGCATGATAACTGGGTACTCATAGAGGAGAATTTTGCAATAGTTTTCTATTTCTCTACTTGATGAGGGTGTTCGGGTGTGTGATTTGAACCAATCAGGGTGAATGGAATTACTCTCTTGTTGATTCCATTTTTTCTCCATAAGAGGCAAGGCTGATAAAAAAACATTCCTTTAGGTGCTCGGAGCCCTCATGATTTGTCCTTTTGGCACTTCTCCCTTTTGGTTTACTGGGCACAATATGGCTATGTCCATCCTTCATCCCCAAAGTGTTAGTACGGGATCTAGGCTTACTTACACTCTTAGTGGCATGCTATATGGAAGTTGCACATTCCCCTTAAACTTCGCTCCTTTGCGTGGCGCTTATGAAATGATATCCTTCCAGTTAAAGCCAATTTGGTGCGTCGATTTGTTCAAGTTTATACGGGCTGCCCTAAATGTAATAATGAGGTACAATCCAGTCGTCATGTTTTCTGTCATTGCCCCTGGGTCCAAGAGATTTAGGACAAGAACCTGTCTCTTCAGTGATTCGGCAGTTTACTGAATGAAGATATGGCAAGCTGACTTCAGCTAATCCATTCCTCTCTTGGTGAGCATTAACATAACTTCTTACCATCGCTTGGTTTATTTGAGAGGATCGTAACCCGCTGGTCTTTCAATAGACTAGCTTAGAGAAGTACAATTCAATAGATTAGCTTAGAGAAGTTCCAAATTGTGCGTGTAGCTCTCAATTTGGTGCAGGATTACCAAGTTGTGAATAGCCCACCTCAACGGCGGCCTGTGCGTCCATTGGCATTAGCGCATTGGATTCCTCCACAAGTTACCGTCCTTAAACTTAATATTGGTGTTGCAATGGATGGTTCCAGTGGCATTGGTGTGGGTGCTGTACTCAGAGACCATCTTGGCCAGCTGAAAATTGTTGCTTCAAAGTTTTATCCGATTGTTCTGGATGCTACCCTTGATGAAGTGCATGTAGCAAGATTTGGGTTAACCCTAGCACAGATTTTACAGGTGGAGAAACTGATCCTTGAAGTCGATAGCCAAGTGCTGGTGCAAGCTTTTCAGTCTACCACTCCCATGCTCTCTCGGGAATGCTTGTTGATGATCTGGGAACTCCTGTAATAAGGCAGCCCTCAATCTAGCTCTACAACACAAGACAGAATTTTGAGTCTTTTCCTGATGATGTTTTAGCAATTACTAAGGCGGACTTTTGTTCCTATTGATCCTTGATATGGAATAAAATGCCTCATTTCTCAAAACAAAGAAAGAAATATCTAAAACTTTGCCCCAACAAATCCGGATTCGACCCAAGTCTTACACCTGGGTATGAGAGGTGAATCTCCCAAGTTAGTTATATAAAATTCATCAATAACCTATATAAGGGGCAGTTGCTTCTTAATCGTAAAATACCAGCTTGTACGCTTCAAACAAATCAACGATTATGCATTTAAGTTGATCCCTTTTCTCAGTTTCAGAAATCAAATTTTAGAACATGGTGGGTTCCACGTCCTAAATTGGTAAAAATCAGTCAAGACTCCTGTTCCGCTGAGAAAGAAGACTCGAGTCTTAATAGACAAGCAGCAATCAAAAAATTGTCCTCTGCCCAAGCAGGGCAAAAGTTCATTTCATTCTCTTGTTCACATCAACGGTACATTCTATCCTTCTGTACATCCCTCCCACCCTCTACACATCTTAGGATAGCACCAGGAACAATGGTTACAAAAGCTATCAGAGCCAAAGCAACCTGCAGTTGCACGATATATCCATACCTAATTTTTTGCACGACATGATCTTATTTCCTCAGCAGCAGCAAACAACATAACTGAAACACTCTTTCGATGTTGCTTAATCACTCAAATTAAGGAA
This sequence comes from Turnera subulata, assembly GCA_028386065.3. Lineage (NCBI taxonomy): Eukaryota > Viridiplantae > Streptophyta > Magnoliopsida > Malpighiales > Passifloraceae > Turnera > Turnera subulata. Next base: position 71,310 of record JAKUCV010006581.1, read on the forward strand.
TCAAGGTATGAATAATTCCGACATCGGCCGTATTCAAGGAGACTACCATATGTACGATCCCATACTCCAATATAGAGGGCCTCTGTGTCGGGACTGAATGATACCCCAGATATCTCACCAAAGAAATCAATTTCCTGCTCCTTTTCATACCCATTCTTGGCATCAAAGACGTGCACAAAATCAGCTGGCTCAGCCATTGCCATATACTGGCCATCAGATGTATATCGTATAGACCGGATAGCTCCAAGATTGCCTTTCAAAACAGCTACAGCCTTAGATAGGTTGCGTACATCCCAAATTCTGCAGGTTTTATCTTGGTTCCCAGTAGCGAAAGTGACACCATCAGGATGCCATGCCGATGCAAATGAGAAATCTAGATGCCCACACAAAGGCATCACTGTCTGCACCAATTAAAGACCCGATCACATACATTCCTGCACATTATTCAAATGAATAAATCAGGGATTAAAAAGAAAGGAACTAACAAGTACCTTTCCTGTATTGGAATCCACCAAGAGACCCTCTGGATTGTCTCCAACAATTATAAGCAGCTTGCCATCAGGACTCAGAGAAGTATGCTGAAAATATGACGAGTAATAAAATAAATTACTTGTATGTCTGGATATTATTAACAAAAGCAGCTTTCTACCCCTATTTGATGCCAAAATTCTCCCATTTATTGCTACTTGCTGTACCGAACAGTTACTATCCAATCATAAATCTTTGATTTAATAGAAAATTATGGCATGTTAAGATTACCAACACATGTTACTTACATTAACCGGCCAAGGGAAACCGAAATGCTTAATAAGTTGATATTTCTCCACATCGAAGTCTCTAACTCCACAGTCATTATTTGATGCAGTGAAGTGAACTGCGCCACTGAAAATTGGAAAATGGTTGATAAGGGTCACAGTTATGTGAAAATATATCCAATAGCAGGACATGAGAGAGAGAAAATTTACCTAGGACTATCATAGATCTCAACAGCATTAGTGATGGCATTATCATCATAAGTTGTCCTGGTACAAAAGCTTACTCCAGGTCGATCTAGATGCTGCAATCCAGGGAAACATTCACCTCAGTATTTATACATAATTACCACATATAGACAAAATAACTACTAGTAGCACTGTCAACATGAAGACAATTATGTCTAGTTTAACAAACTTCATACATATTTCCCCCAATAATGATGTCAGAAAATATTCAGGCCGAGTAGAAAATTTCACAAAAGAAAAAAACATGGAAACAAATTTATAATAAGAGCGGCAGTAAATGAGTCAACAATTTTATCCATTCCAAAAAGTCTCCTCTTTTCTTGCAGAAAAAATGATACAAGTCGATTGACTAACCTTGCAAATAAGTTCACCCTGAAATCCTCCAGCAACTAGTAATTTGTCTTTAACAGCAAGTGTACTAACTTGAGTCTGCGTAAATCCTTCCAGCAAGCTCCCAGGATGTTTCTATATCATTGATTACATTAATCCATTCAAGGAAGTCATTAATTAAATAAGAAAAAAATGTAAACACAACAAATATAAAACTCTTAAGATATTTTCATCACCAACCTCGTTTGGTGCAATGTGTCCTGAAACATCAAGGACATCAGACTTGCTGCAACTTAAGGACGACCAATGAACAACAGAGAAATGCGACATAAGGTAAACATCATGCTTCGTTGTGGCCCAAACCAAGTTTCGTAACTGCATGAAAAAGACACAAAACACATGACAGTCATAATTTCTCCCCCCAATTTTTTTGTACATTGTTACTAATTTGAACAATATACAAAGTCAAGTCATAGCTGCTACATAATTTCCCTGGATTAGAACAGAGAAAATTTCAATTTTACAACCTGAAAATGGAGAATGGTTGACTTCACAGATCTGGAATTTCGTCTAAATTCATAGTACAAGCCTCCTTTCTTAGTAATTTTGCAATCCTGCATCAGTATAGAGGAACAGGTTAAGGAACTGCCAGAGTATTCAGTGCATCTAATAAAATATTTAGAAAATTGAGAGAATGGTTAAAACTTCTACCTTCTTTGAACCTTCTCCCGAATGGGGGATATTTTCATAGTTCTTATACTGTTCGAGCCTCGTTTGTCTGTATTTATCCCTTGTGATGCTAAGCCGATCCCAAGGAATTCCCTGGATATCCTTTCCACTTCTGGCGTCAGCAGCAGAAGTATCGGCAATTTTATTATTCTGCACATAACAGCAACAGAAGATTGAAATTCCAAATCAGGATACAGTTACACGCCCTGCAACACCGAATCCATAGAAAATGTCACAAACCGTGTAATCAAATTCATCAACATCGGAGTCTGAGGCCATCTCTCTTGCACGAAACTCTTCATCCATGTCATCATCTACATCTTCCATTTCATACTCATCAGCCATGTATTCAGCATCATCGGGTTGGAAATGGGACATATTCTGTCAACCGCTGTATTCCTACAAACACACCAAGCATTCAAGGCATGTGATCAAGCATCAACCAGAACAAGATTACACATCCACAGCATAAGAAAAGGCGTGGCAGGCTACACAAATTATCAGACGAGTATTTGGGGGATGAATAATTCTGAAACGAAATATGCATCATACTCTTTGTTTACCATAATTTCATTTAACAGAAACTAAGATAACAACATGCAAAAAAAAAAAAAATACATCTGGGCAACGAATGAAACAGCAGAAATATCAATGTCCATGAGAACCCAAATGAATGTTCGGTGGAGTGAGCTTACTAATTAAAAAGAAAAAAAAAAGCTTCGATTCAGCAAATTAAAGCATGAAAGATGCATCCCTGGTAGCTCCCATAGCTACCGGTGCAACAAATCACGAATTCTAGCAAGCAACAACTCCACTTCTATACCATTTTCCCCACAAAGCAAACATCCTTTTTCCATGTTTGAGCTGATACACTTGCCCACGGAATAGCAAAAAAAATAATAAGAAGAAGAAGAAGACACGCTTTCATCAACATCCCAATTTCCGTAACCTATAGCCCCAATTCCGATAACCGAAATACAAACCCGAACTTCCCAACTATTATTCCCAATCCTTAAAACGCGGGGGAATAAACCCCTAACCAAACAACACACAATTCATAGCTCAACCGAAACAAATAATAAGTTAAGAATTAGAGAAGAAAACCCTAACTACAGGGGAGACAAAAGCTAAATCTGTAAATTAAGAATTAAGAAGGAATCGGGAATGAAAACTCACCTTGGGTATGGAAAAAGGGCAGGTTCTGAAATTGGGATCTGGAGAATCAGGGTGTGAAAGGAAGCATCTTTTAATCTGATACTACTTTGGTGTTGGTCTTTTTTTTTTTTTTGAAGATATTGAGGGGGTCTCTATTATACTCTCATGAATTGTTGATGAATTTCTGATTGTTAGTATTTTAATAGTATTAGAGTATTATTTTTGGCAGAGATATTTAATGCGGCAATGGCATATAAAGCTACACATGATAAGCATTAAAATAAAAATTGGTTCCGGAAAGAAGACGGTGAAGTGATACCAACGGATCGCGAGAAATCGAGAAAGGGAGAGGACAAAAGAGCGATGAAGAAGGGGATGATTTTTTTTTATTATTATTCTATTTTATTTTATTAAACTAAAGGCTGGCTGGGTGGGGGGGGGGCGGGTATTAGAACTTAGAAGAAAAAGAAGAAGAGAAACAGAGGAAAAAAAAAAGAGTCTTCTTGATTTTATCCACTCGCCCACTTGTCCTGCTGTTATCAAGTTTATGAGCCAAGACATGAAAGCGACTTCTTTCCATTTTGTCCTCTTTCCCCTTTTCTTCTTCTATCTTGTTTTCTTTTTTTAAAAAAAAAAAAAATTATTCATTCTTCCTAACCACCATTATTTGTTATCAATTAAATCATTAATTCTTATTACTTATGTGCCACTCCATCCCTTTTTCTTTATTAGAATTGTTAGGATGAAGAAAATACCTTCTTTCCTAATTAAACCAAGAAAAGAAGAAATTTGCCAATCTTATGTTGTTCAGCCCATTGGTTTGATGATTGTGATTGATGGACTCCAAAGATAAAAGATAAAGGCAGTAAGTATGCTATTGATTGTTTTCTCATTTCGTAAATTAGTTCTTTTCACAGGCCAATTCATAAATTGACTTACCAAAATAATAAGCAACTTTGCTTTAACCCTGAAAAAGGAAAAATGTAGAAACAAAATCACCCGAGAGAGAAGTAGGAGTAGTAGCTAGCTGCCACGTAATATAATAACAGCAAGCAAATGCCACGTCTTATATGGGCAGACTGCTAAGGGTTAGGCATCCTCAAACTTGTTTTGAGGAGAAGGATGCATTTGTAACAGAGATTTGGTATAAGGTAAACCTGCCTCAGCCTATGATATTCCTTTTCCCTTTGGCGCATCGCAGATATGCTTTGGGTTGTGCTCCAGTTCCAAACAAGGTTATTGAAGCCGGACCGAACATCAAACCAGCAAAAGAGGATGCTCAAGAAATTTGAGGTTCAACCGACAATCAAGGTTGAACTAAAAGCTTGAACTAATGTTAGAATAATTCACTTAATCAAAATTAAAATATTAGATATTAAAGTTTTAATTATTTATATATTTTGATGGTGTTTTGATAGTCAAAACTAAAATGATTTTTAATAGATAATAAAAATTATAAATAATTAACATCAACTTATAGTAGCTCAATTGGTTGGTGGTGGCTATATATATATATATATATATATATATATATATATATATACAAGTTTAAGTCCTAGACTCATTCTTCAAATTTGAATCTTAAAATAATGAAAGTAATGGTTCAACTGAAAACCCCATGAAAGGTCTGACCAATTTCTTAAAACACAACTGGTTCAACTGGTTCTTAACGGTTAAAAAATCAATTAAAAAACCTGATCAAAACGGACCGGCACATGAGCAGTTCCCGGTTAAACCTGGTTGAGCCGGCCGGTCTGGTCCCCGTTTTAATATTATTAGTTCCAACTCAATGTAAAACCTGGGAGAATCAAAACTGAAAATTCACCTCATAGCTTGAACCACTTCACTGATTCCTCTTTCAGGCTCTGAGCCTGAGGCTCAGCAACTAGGGGATGATTGGTAAGGGTAAAACATAGGTGATAAATACATTTATTATGCAATAGAACGATCTATATAACAGTACTATGTATATGGAAGAATAATGTTTCAAATCTTAGTGGTTTTGACTTTGACAAAGTCCATACACCAGAAGGCCTCCATATTTATGATCAGAAATTCCAATGTAAAGTGCCTGGGAGTCGGGACTGAATGATATGCCTCCTACCTCACCAAAGAAGTCAATTTCCTGCTCCTCCTCGTACCCATTCTTGGCATCATAGATGTGCACAAAGTCGGCTGACTCGGCCATTGCCATATATTGGCCGTCAGCTGTATAGCGAATACAATAAATGCCTCCAAGGTTGCCTTGCAAGACGGCAATGGACTTGGATAGGTTTCTGACATCCCAAATCCGGCAGGTTTTATCCTGGTTCCCGGTAGCAAAAGTCACGCCATCTGGATTCCATGCCGATGCAAATGAGTGGTCCAAATGGCCATTCAAGGCCATCACTGTCTGCAAAAGAGTAAAATATCCAAATCATCAAATCATGCTTCCTTTCTATGACTTTAAACAAGAAACTAGATACAACTACCTTTCCGGTATCAGAGTCCACCAGTAAACCATCTGGCTTGTCTCCAACGACTACAAGAAGCTTGCCATCAGGACTCATGGAAGTATGCTGCCAACAATTTACGACAACAAAGAACAATCATGCCTGCTTATATTTTAGTTAAAGAAAGCAACCACCACAGTTCCCCTTCATTGTCCATGCACAGCATTCTGATGTAGTTTCAAACCCTCTTAACACAACTAGCTAGTAATACAGCATGCAAATGATCAAGCAGCTGCTTGGTGTCAAGAAATAGGATTATGCACATTCTACTTTCTCTACGTAACTTTGACATATAAGAGATTGTGTTGGTACCATTGAGCTTCCAGTTCAGGTGGTATATATTCTTGAAAGTCTTAAGGGCCGACAAGGGATGAGGTCTTGAGCTGATTATATCAAAAGTAAAAAGAGATCTTTTGGTGTAACACTTTCTCATCCACATCATTTTTTCTTCTTTTTTTCCCCCAAAGAGTAGGTAATAAGCCTATCTGGGCAAATCCTGTAGCTAATGATGCTAATTACGCCCATCTTTAGCATTACCAACTAATGGCATGGGCCACTAGTAATTGTTTTTTACCAGTACTCAGAAGATGGTTGAGAACAATTGTAGAGTGTATGCGGTTTGTATCGGCTCAAAGACAAAGAAAGATCAGGCTGTTGTGAACTCGGAAAATTTATATGTTTTAAACGTATTTTGGTGATTTATCCTGAATAATAAGAAGCTAGTACTTCTTGCAAGCAGACATCAAACACATCAAGAAAAACTTGCTACTACTTCCTGCTCGTCCTCCCCACAGGCAGGGATCATGGTTTGAAAAGTATGTTTTTCATCTATCTATGATAACATTAGTACAATGCAATCAAAGTGAAAGCAAAAACATCCCCATTTACCACAATGTTCATCACTCACATTCACTGGCCACGAAAACTGAAGATGCTTGGACAGTTGATATTTCTCTACATCAAAATCTCTGACCGCACAGTCATTACCTGAGATAGTGAAGTGAACTGCAGCACTGGTAATGGAAGTAGTGTCTGGTTAAGGTCAGAAAAAAAGATTAATTGTTCCACTATCTGTCACATGGACAATATAATACCTGGGAGTGTCGTAGATCTCAACAGCATTTGTGAGATTAAGATCACCCTCAGCTGTTTTGGTACAAAAGCTTACTCCAGGTCGATCCAGATGCTGCATTACTGAAAGGAGTTAATTCTGAGGTTTTACACAGCCCACAAGTTCAGACAAGAACACTAGTTTATGTCTCTTAGAGACAAAGTTGCCTACTATTAGAGATGCTTGGGTCATAGAAATGGGGTCCTTTTTCGTGTCTGGAGAAAAAACGAACGGCAAAGCAGTAATAGTTAGCAAAGTGCTTGGTGAATAAAAAGTTCACTTCCCTCAACTTCCAACTGTAGCATCTGTTTCATTCATTTAAAAGGTTTCCTGTTTCATTCTCCCCAAACGATTGTTTGTATCAAGAAAGTTACCTCACCACATTATAATACAGTAATGGCAGCAAATGGTTACTCAGAATTCACATAAGTCGCAAAAGAAGCTCCTCCACTTACTTTGCAAATCAGTTCTCCTCGGGTCCCTCCAACAACTAGCAACTTGTCTTTCACAGCAAGAGTGCTAACTGAAGTGCCTTTGAATCCCTCTGATAGATTTCCGGGATGTTCCTGCATCATAAAAGTGCTGATCAATTTTCTGCAAGAGATCAAAATTCAAGAGATGACAGTGTGAGCGCAGAAGAAATAAAGAAGGGAGAAGTTACTATGATAAAAACCTGAGTTGGTGCCACATGTCCCGAGACATCAAGGAAGTCAGACCTGCTGCAGGTTAGTGCAGACCAATGGCTGACGACAGAGAAATTTGTCATAAGGTATGCATCATAGCTTGTTGTAGCCCAAACCAAGTTTCTCAACTGCATGACCAAAAGGCATAAGCGTGTCAACCAACCCACAAGATCCCTTGCCTGCATTCCTCTATGTATGATGAACCTACCCACAGTTTATCATGTATGAACATTTTCCTAGAAGAGATTTATTGTTAACTTATTTATGCACAATGAAAACAATTACTCAGGAGACTTAAAGAAGCCCAACTTGTGGACGTGGCTTATAACTCCTCTGCTCTCCTCTCTGGAGTTTCCTCTCAGGGATTAGGTTGCATGGAGCATAACAAGCTAAGCATCCTTAATCTCCTTTCAATAGGCTAGGAAGGTTATATGGTACATTTAATTGAATGCGTATATTTTCGACTCGCAATTTCTCCGCTTAATTCCATGGCATGTTCTTCTTTTGAAGCCTAGTTTGGAGTTTTTAATAGAAGGAAATATAATTTGTTGAAATCTCAAGTAAATGCAAAAAGGTTGAATAGACTTGTCTTGAGCTAAACCGAGCAAGTAAACATTCCAGGCCCAAATATTAATCATACTCATGTTCACTACATTTATAGTATCGCTGACATCCAAGTACATGGATATCTCAACCCGGAGTAATGAGAAGCAAGACATGAAACAGAAATCATAAAGAATATAACATGTGGCAATAAGAAGAACATAAGAAACATGATAGTTGAAGTTGATGTTAACTTTCTGTTTTGCTGACCTGAAAATGAAAAATGGAAGGTCTTACAGATCTGTAATTGTGACTGAACTCATAGAAGACACCACCTCTCCTGGTGATTTTGCGATCCTGAAAAAGATAGTGATAATGAAACCAAATGGAATAGTCAGGGCAGTGTGAACATGCAGAAGATTTGACGAGCAAAGCAGAGGAAATATAATATAGAATAGTTCACCTCCTTCAAAGCTTTTCCAGAGAAAGGAATGTTTTCATAGTTCACATACTGCTGAAGCCTAGTGTTTCTGTAGGTCTCCCTAGTGATGGCAAGTGTATCCCAAGAAATACCCTGAATGTCTGTTCCATTTCTAACATCAGTAGCAGAGATCGCAGCCACAACGGTACTGGTACTCTGAACCAATTTGAAGAAAAGAGAAAATCTGTAACTTGGAATTCTGAATCAGCCTAAATATATACAAAGTAGCAGGCATACATACCTGTGCAGGAACAAGCTGTGGGTAATGAGACATGGTATGCCAGCAATAGGCGCAGCTATCGCTATAGTACTAACAATATAAGCCAACTGGTAAAAGCAGCAAAGGGAGAGACGGAGAGTGCAAGATTACTGAGCATCAAAAGCGCATAGTTTAAAATGATGATTAAAACGAAGACATGGACAGAAGATGGTACCTGTTCAGTGCTCAGCAACCGCCGATTGGAAGGAAAGAGCTACTTGGCCGGCCGGTGATTGCCATCTTCGTCGCTTGGCTTCGGGGTTTATAGGCGGGAACGAGCGAGATAGACGTGGAAGCTCATGTTGTGGTTGACTTGACTTTTCAAAGCTTTCAAAGTCAAGATGGCCCGCAGGCATCAAACTGTTTTGGGAATCTATTTATTTATTATAAATAAAATATACTAATATACCAAAATTATCCCTTTTTAATATTAATAATAATAAATTGATATATTATAAGTTTATTAAAACGGTCTGTCACACGCCAATGTCTCTAGGTTTTCTTATAATTATAATACGATAGCATCATATATTTAAGGTAATATCTCTTGGGAAAAAAAAAAAATTTAATCACACGATACTCCCTCAAACAACATCTAGGGAGAAGAACTAATACAGTTTCATTTAAGACTAAACTAATTTACTTTTAACACTTGAGAATGAGATTTATATATATAAAGGAGTAAAAACAAGAAGAATGATATAATTAATATAATTATGTATTTATAATGCAGCCATATGGCAAAAATATAGTACATCACCCGTATATGCGGACACTCATCAAAAGCACACGGGAAGCAATTTATATTTTAAGTATCAACTTTATACAGGTGAATGGATACGGAGCCCATAAAGGGAAACCACAGCGGTTTACGATAAACTAACTCGCATGAGTGGTGTGAGGGGTGAGACCAAATTATTGTCTCATCATAAAAAAAAATAAACGAGAGTATACAGAAACAAACACTACAATAATATGAAACCAAAAAAAATGGCAACAAAGCACACAATAAGAATGATAAAATCGTATGTATTTTCATATTATTAAGTTTAAGGGCTATGCGACTATGATTGCCAAACATCTATCCCTAGAACTACCGCCACTACAACATTGCCATCTAACTCTACCAATATAATATAACAACTCTTCTGCCAATCTAACATGTTATCGAGTAGACGTATCACATCACAAAGAAACATTAATAGTTATCATTGTTATCTCACATGTACATCACAATGCCATATAAAGAGTCAAGAAATCCCTCAAGTTGTATATTTATTTATTAAGGCTCTGCTGCTATCAAGGTTATCAAAACCGGACCGGTTCAACCGCCTTTCTAGCACATCTCCGGTCTGCTGAAATTCCGGTTGAACTCCGGTTGAATCCCGGTTTTACCCCGGTTTAGTCCCGGTTATATTGATCTACTACCTTCGCCGGTTCGATGCCCGGTCCGGTTTTCAAAACCTTGGCTGCTATACACGGTGGAAATTTAACCCTAAGATTGTGGTCCATCCCATCACCACTTCTAACTCCGCCAATATAATATAACAATAACTCCGCCAGTAATAGGTCATCAGGTAGAGTATCCCAACGCCACATTGCTACAATAATTATCAAGTGCAATATTATTCACAGTCCATTAACTATCCTAGTAAATAACACATAACAAAAACACAAAAGGCATCATAATAAACATGAGACATATAGATTGAGGGAAACACATAAATCCCAGTGCATGCATCTCACCACTAATAGAGACATAAGTGTTAGTTTTACTCCAGAAATTACTAAGAGCCTGAGTATAGCAGGCATTAACAGTATACCCAAGCTTATATCTCCTCACCATAATTGTTATGATCGGCTTAGAAGTTGAATATGGTCTCGCCTTAGCATCACTCTTTTCTAGGTCAGAAATCCTCTAAATTAGAGAATTAACCTGATTCATTCAGTAATTCTAAAGAAAGATGATATAGTCATCCCCTTAAAGTGAATTTCTACTATTAGGGTAATTAACCCTTTTGGATTTTGTGAATACCCTTGAGCTCTTAAATAACAAAAATTTTGGGAGACTAGGCTTAAGAAGTTTGAGATGGAGAAGGTCCATAGAAGGTTAAATTGGGATGGGTTGTTAGTGGTGGAAATATGCCTCCGATTGTTACTTTTTGATCTCTTGGTTGTTAACTTTATGTACCAACCCCCACATTGATATTCTCTTTCTGTATAATGATATTATTGAACTAAAATGGTTTGCGATTTTCTTTAATGGCAGTCTTTATATGTAACAACCAAGAGATTTATTTACTATGCCAGGAGATGTTATTAAAATACAGGTGAAGAACAACTAAGAGGTCTATTTATTATGCCAAGAGATGCTATTAAAATACAGGTGAGGAAGAAGATAATTCAACATAAAATAATAATCATCCACAAGAAAAAAAAAGCCGATGATAAGGAAAATGACGAAAAATTTGTTCTTTTTAACCAATATTTCAGACTGAGCACACTACTCCCCGTTTTCAAGTTATAAAATCTGTGATTGAAGATAGAATTATTGATTTGCATCATGAAGGTGAAGTTCATTATCTCTTAGTACGATAATGACTTCAAGGGCTCTTCCTATCATTCATTCATCCGGCCACTGGAAGGTTCTGCAACCGCTACATTCGTAGTTTTTGCACGAATATAATCGCCTATCAGGGCTCATTTCTCTCCAAGATGCCCAGACGAGAGCAACCTCATTAGTGTTGCACATCACATGCAGTATGGTTCCGTTAAGTTAGCCACGTTGGCCCCCTAATTGCGGTAATAGAAGATGTAGAAGACAATGAGGAAGCAATACATAGAGAGATACAATAACTACTATAGTGAAAGTAATAGATGATAAGGTTCAATTACTAGTAGTTAGCATCCTAATCTCCTGTAGGTATCCGGCTCATGCAATTGACAATTAAAAGCACAAAATACAACATGTATGTGCAGCAGAAATACCGGATACACATGGAGGATCCATGTGAAGGGAGCTAAACCGAATAACAATTTTTCATACCTGTAACGGTTGAGGTCTTTCACCCAACTGTAGAACCGAATCAGCTAGAGCCAGACAAAAGCCTCGCCCCTCTACGCTATCCACACGAACCGCTGTAACCGGTTGAAGAACGTCTCACGACTTCAACCCGAGCTCTCCCGAACTGGTGTGCTAGCAACAGGTTTCCGGGAGCTTTTGTGTGTGGTGTTTTTCTCTCAATTTTCAGACCACTCAAGAACTCTTCTCAAGCTCTGAAAATTCTCTCAAGAACAAGTGTGTGTGAGGAAGAAGATGAGCAATAGTGATCTGATCACTCAACCCTCAAAGGCATAATGCATTAGTGAAGTTAATGGCCAACATGGTGGTCCACTAAGCAACATGATTATGTCTCCACATAATCATGTTTCCCACTAAGCATTATCAACACAACTCAGCATTTTTTTTTTCAAAAAAATCTGACATTCAGTGAACCAAACCAGCCCAAAAACTAGTCCAACCACTGTCCAACCGCGGTCCAACCACACTTTGGTTCAACCATGGTCCAACCACGGTTCAACCACCTGCTCGAATCAACGGCTGTATGTGTGTGACCCTGTAGGCACTTGTACGTTCGGCAATAATCGTAAAATCTCATTTTACAATTATAAGCAAAGAGCGGCGTCTAGCAACACATCATAGCCATCCGAACGACAAGATCAATACTGATTCCACGTGCCTCGGAACATGTCATTGTCCCTTCGTCCCATTACCAAGATTAAACACGAGACATGGAATATGTCAATCTCGTATATGTTTAATCTCGGTTTCTTGATCCTCGAGTTAACCGGTGAAACGGATACCAATGATATCATATATCATTATCCGAGCATGGCCATGCATTTACGGTTCAACTCTTTCAAGAAACACTCCGATAATATACCTGTTATATGGGTTGGACGAATCCCCTCTGGATCATACAAAACCCACTACACACTCATCATACACCCAATGATTACCCTTATGTCTATCCAGTTACGGATGACTAGGTATAATATCAAAGCATATGACTCACATGTTGGGAACCTTGATGATCACAGGTCTAAGGACAATACATTATAAGAACCACTATCGACAAAACATATAACGTTCCATGTAGCGTTCTTATGTGGGTCGGTCCAGTCCACAAGTTCTCTAACTTGTACCCGTATGTTGAATTCATATCACATATAAACTCTCAACATACGCTAGTCTTAATTTATTATTACAACCCTTCCATAATAATAATCGGCTAGGGACAATTTAAGAATATGAAATATTCTAAGGTTATAAGTATGTGCAAGCATTTATCTCATAAACGATACTTATTGGAATAACCTTAATGTGTATACATGACTCAAAATATACATCCATTGATTGGCTTTTGGGCATATTACACTAACATCTCCAACATAGTTAGAACTCTTGTAATTGTGTAACTCTTGTATGTTGATGTAATACAAATACTCATCAGGGTGACCATCATTAGGCATCCTGGAATTCAATCTGTTCATGGTAGTGGAGCGGGTTTTCATTCTTCACTCCTGAAACTTCTCCATCCAAGTCTTTCTTGTCTCTCTTGGCAACATGTCTTCTTCTCCTTCCCTTACGTCTGGTTCTTCTCCCACTTCTTCCTCTTTGTCTGTCCCTGTTGTGTCTGCACCTGTTTCTTCTACATATTCTGTTCTCAGTGTCAGTAATATTCAAAATTATATGCCTGCCAGACTGGATTTAGTAATTTCCTTATTTGGGAGAGTCATCTTTATGCTATGTTTCAATCTAATTTGGTTTCAGACCATATTGATGGAACTGGTGTGCCTTCTGATCCCTTTCTTGCTGCACCCGAACCCAATACTCCTCCAACACCCAATCCACTTTTTGCTCTCTGGCACCAAGTGGATAGTACCTTTGTTACCTGGATATATGCCACCATCAGTCTAGATATTCTTAAATACGTTGTGCGCCTCGGTTCTTCTCCCACTGCGTGAGAGGTCTGGTTGAATGTTGAGCAGCTCTTATATGATCATGTTCAAGCCCTATATATGGACTATCGATCAGCTTTTGTTAACTCCAAAAAATGATCTCATCCATGGGTGATTACCTCCATTCTATTCGTAGTATTGCAGATAACTTGGATTCCATTGGACGCCGCTTGAGTGATGACGATATAGTCATGCAAATACTTGATGGTCTCCCTGATGAGTATAATGACATTGTTACTCTTCTTACTTCTAAATCTCCCCTTCCTAGTTTTCTTGATTTCCACTCTATATTGTTGGCCCAGGAAACTCGTAAGAACAAACATGCCTCCTCTTCTTCTTCTGTTTTGTCTTCTGAGCCGTCTCAGGCTTTGTTTGTTCAGTCTCGGGGGCGCAATAGTGGTCGGGGAGGCTGTGGAGGCCGCAAAAATGGCGGTCGTGGTTACTACTCTCCTCGTCCTCCATCCCCTTCGTGGAATGAGAATAATTATGCTCTTCGTCCTTTTGTCTCGAATACGTCGCGACCTCCCTATTCCAACAAAACTTCCAACAATTCTTCTCCCCGCTCCTTCTCTCCTGTGTCTTCTCGCCCTCCTCGTCCACCTTCTGCTTCTCTTTTGGGTTCGCCTCCTTTATAGCGTCAACTTTGTGATGAATTTAATCACAATGCCAAGCAATGCCCTCAACGATCCTATGTTGGCCTTCATGAGCATCAGTCGACACCTCTTTAGTTTGTAGGCACAGGTGCTACTAGTCATATGACTAACAACACTGCAACCCTGGATTCCTACAAGGAATACACTGGCACTGATTCCATTCAAGTGGGTGATGGTACGTGTTTACCCATCACACATGTTGGTGAAAAAATTTTTCTTGTTGGTCCTTTGTTTTTTCATTTACTTAATGTTTTGGTTGTTCCAGGTCTTACAAAAAATTTTATTTCTGTTAAGCATTTTTTGACAATTCTTGTTCTGTCATTTTTTATTCTTCGGGTTTCTCTGTGAAGGGTCAACACTTTTGTCACCAACAGAAACGGTGCAATGATCCAGGCACTCTATACTCTGTGTGTGTTTCCCCGTCTACTTTATTCTCTTCCATGGCACTTGTTGCTTCTCGTCAATCTGGGTCTTTGTGGCACAGGCATTCGTGTCACCCAGGATCTCCGGATATGTAACGTTTTGCTCATCAAAATCCATCTTTGTGTTCTGTTTCGAATAAAGCTGATTTTTGTCACGCGTGTCAATTGGGAAAGCAAACACAATTGCCTTATCCCAAGTCTTTTTTTTTTTGGTGAGAAAAGAGCATGGCATTCATTCAATAACAAAGAGGATCAGGAACAGCAAACAAGTTGTCCTCATTGATATGTGTGTATATCATGTACTATTTTGGAGCATAAAATACCCCTTTGGCCAAGCATTTAGTTAGGATCATGCATGTATTTATAATTTTTAGCTTGTTTTCCACTAGTTTCGCTTCCACTTATTAATTTATGCTTTCAGATACCTATTGTTGCAAATTGGCTTGATTCTTGAAGATTTGGAGCCTTTTGAAGGATTCTGGAAAGTTTGGAGCCAATACATGAAGATTTCTTGACGATCAGTTTTCAACGGTGTCACACCGTTGAAACCGCAGACCAGAACCTGGAGCTTTATAATTCCAGCGACAAAGTGACTTGTTGACCAATTAATTAGTGGCGCTGACCTTCTATTTTTCCTATGGAAATAAAGAGATTTTTGTTGCACCAAAATAGGAGAAGTCCTAGAAGGAATTAATTCCTACTTTTTAGTGACCTTAGCTAAATTGTAGGAATTAAAGGCTAGGGTTTCAGAATAATAAAAAGAGAGATCGTAGCAGCAGAGGAGGATCCCTTTTTCTCTTTTCATCACGTCTTCAGCAGCAGCAAAAAGGAGGAGAAGAAGCTCTTTAGTCGATTCTTATTTTTCTTCCTTATTTTTGGTTTGTAACATGAACAAATCCTCCATGTTTATTTTATATTTTTCTATGAACTAAACCTCTTTTCTAGATCAAGAGGGATGTAGCTACTCAACTCTTTTTATGATTTAATTACTCCTCGAGCAGTTTTCTTATTTGTGTTCTTGATTTGTTTATATGAGCATAATTCGAGTTTGAAGCTTGATCACCTTAAAACTTGTCTTAGGAATTAGACTAAGCACCGACAGGAGACGTTTAATTCTAGAAAATCATAAACAAACCCTAATCTAGGTGCT
Organism: Turnera subulata; assembly: GCA_028386065.3. Taxonomy (NCBI): domain Eukaryota; kingdom Viridiplantae; phylum Streptophyta; class Magnoliopsida; order Malpighiales; family Passifloraceae; genus Turnera; species Turnera subulata. The sequence continues at coordinate 87,341 of JAKUCV010006581.1, forward strand.
GAAAGGCATTAGGATTATTGTGGAATTAGTAACAACATAGAACATCATTGCTCTTAGGAATAGGTTTGATCCACGACAGTGGTAAGATTGACCTCTGAGACGAAATTATACCTCCAAAAGTCGATAGTTTCACCCTAGGTTGTTACCCATCAAGAAAACGAATAGAAAGCTGTAGGTTTTTTAGCGAACAGTGTCACCCCGTTCGCGGACACGGAACAGAGTCACCCTGTTAGCAGGACCTGGAGGATAATTAGGGCATAAAAGGATAGAGTACCCCCGATTGATCTAGGCTTTCTATCATCTGATCTCTTCATTTCATTTACAGCTTACCTCTGTTTATTTTATTATTTGTCATAATCTCAAATCACAATCTCGAAATCGTTACTTCTTTTACTGTTTTCAGCCTAACGGAGTGAGTCTGTTAGTTGATTATTTTGCCTAGTCTCTGGGGATACGACCTTGTGTGCTACTTCGATCTGTGCGCTTGCAGATTTTACCGCATCAAGTTTTTGGCGCCGTTGCTGGGGACTAGTGTCAAATAATTAATTACTGATTTATTTCTTTAGTCTTTTATTTGTGTTTTACCATCTCTTTTTCCGAGTTTCAGGATTCAGCCTTATATGAGCTCAGGAACTCGCAGCCAGAATCCCGAACTCATCTTTGTTTCTGACCCTGAATCACTCCTCCGTTCTAAGTCCCAAAATCTGGAAGAGGCTCTGAACAGTGCCACACCGTCAGAAACATCTGGGACAGAGAAAGTAGAAGAGGAAAAAGAACTGATACTTATTCCTGTTGCAATGGCAACTAACGAAGAAGATGAGCTGAATAATGTGCCCATGAATGAGCTGCTAGCTCGAGGGATTGAGAACAAGAGCTACCCCATCGTCCACCCGGAGATTACAGCAGCTCAATACGAACTGAAACCAAGTCTTATTCAGCTTGTGGAGAATAAAACTTTCAGTGGCTTATCATCGGAGGACCCGCACCATCACTTGCACAATTTCCTCTAATATTGTGACACTATTAAGATTCGGGATTATAGTGATGATGCCAAGCGGCTCCGCTTGTTTCCATATTCTTTGGTGGGCAAGGCTCAAAAGTGGCTTTCTAGCCTCCCTGCCAATAGCATCACCTCTTGGTCTGAGATGGAGGTTGCATTTTTTAAGAAGTATTTCCCAACGGGCAAGCAGACTAAACTTCGGTTGGAGATTCAAGGATTCCAGCAGAGGGCTGATGAGTCTCTCAAAGAAGCATGGGATAAGTATAAAGATTTGATTGCAAGGTGCCCCAATCACTTTGTTCGACCGTTGGTATTATTGCAAACTTTCTACGATCATGCGACATCTGCTGGGCAATCCACTTTGAATTCTATTACAGGGGAAATTTCTTGGCTGTACCCTATAATGAAGCTTGCCGATTGATGGAGAATTTGGCCGATGAAACTACCAATAGGAACCCACCTGGCGTCCTACAGGTTGACACCGTTCAGAAAATCGAAGCGGGGATGTCAGCCATGCAGCATCAGATTAAGGAGATGGGCAGTAAATTCGACAAGATGATGCTCAAATCTGTTGCAGAACCCGTCATGAGGTGCGAAGCCTGCAATGGTGCCCATACATTCCAAG